>CANTUR010001751.1:0-207808 GCA_947683625.1 Mallotus nudiflorus | reverse complement strand
ACTTAATGTCATCTTAGGCTTGATCACCCTTAAATTGAATTTACACTTTATAACTTGGTTGAGAAATAGGTTTTACTGGACTTAAATAATAACCCTTTAATTGCTTACTTAGTTGAGAGACATTTAAGTGACTAATGTTGATTAAAAAGCTAGACATAAAATTAAATTTAAAAGACACTTAGTAAGTGATAGCTATAAAACTTGGTGTTTATTTTACTTAATTAATTGTAGATTTGTCTGAGAAGAAAATCTATGATTTTATAGATGCTTTCAAAGTGAATCAAGATTAGCATAGACTTAGAAGTTAATATAGCTTAAGAAAAAGTTAAATTGAAAGTTAGAACCCTTACTTTTATTTTATTAATTTAATTTAATTTATTTATTTTCATTTGCACTCAAACCAAAATTCGATGTTTAAACAAATAAACACTTTTATTATTTCAGTATTCAATTTTGCAATCTCTATGGGATTGATATTTTTACTACTTGCATGACTCCGTACGCTTGTGGATTTCACTCGTTAGATTGTATGTTATTACCATAACATGTAAATATGCCATGATTCTATATTTATACCATATGTGTTTATTATGCTATGAAATGTACATGTATTTTATATTAGTCCGACATTTGTCATGATCCTGCATTATAATATTATGTCATGTTTATTTATTTATCTATAATGCATTTTTCCATGTTCATGTATCATTTTATCATATTGTTATGTGCTTGTGTGTGTATATTGTATATGCATTTGCATGTAATAGTTCATATACAATAGTACATATTTCTTGGAAGCATTGTATAAAACTCGTAAAGTTGGTCCAGCTTAGTTTCTGGGCGATATGGAGGTGCCTCAAATATAAAGAGCCTAATTCTACTGACATAAACATTTGAAACTAATGCTTTATCCAATGGGTGAATGCAATTCCAAGTGAGGGATTCAAGATTGCCTTAGTCTTTAAACATACAATTTCTCAAGTGATACAGAGTGGCAACTCCCTATTTCTCTTGCTTGAGGAAAGAGTAATAAGTGCATTTATGCCATCCCTGAGCTCTTTCAGCATTCCCCCCCCCCCCCCCCCCCACATACATATATATATATATATATATATATATATATATATATATATATATATATATATATATATATATATATATATATTTATTTATTTATTTCTCAACTTTCAACTAAATTATTCAAAATTTTTTTAATAGAAATGAAACATAAAGAAAAAAGTGTGGAAAAGGAAAAAAAAAAGGAGAGCATTAGAGATATTGAAAATATTGCTCAATAATATAAAGAAGATTTGATTTTTTTGAAAATAAAACCTTTTAAAATTTTCATTATTTTTTATAGTGGTAGTTAAAAAAAAAAAAACTTGCTTTATATTTTATTCTTATTAATATTAGAGTATATCATAATCGATTTACAAGTTGTGTTTTTTGTATTACGAGATTTTAATTTTTGTATTATTTAATATTCTTAACATTTCTAATTCTATCTTTTTTTTATTCATATCTCATATTATATTTAGTGTTTAATCTTTATTTGAAATTTTTTAAGTAACATAACTGAAAGTTGAGAACTGAGTTTTACAAAAATTAAAATATGAAGAATTTTAAATACAAAATAATTTAAAATTTTAATTTTAGGAAATTATTTTAAAATTATTTTCTGAAATTATTTTGAAAGTAGTAAAATTGACATTTGAAAATATTCTTTTACATTTCTTGTTAAATTAAGAGAAAAGGATTTTAATAAATAAGTTTATTTTATAAGGACCTAAAAATTTTTTTTTAAATATATTTAGATCCTTAAACTAAAATAAGATGGAATTGATACAATTTGTAAAGTTGAATAATTAAATTGATATAACTTTAAAAATAGGATATAATTGAAAACTGGATCATAGTTCAAGATATATTAAATCATTTTCCCTAAATAAATATAAATGAAAACTTAATCTAATTGAATAAACACTGATGTCAATGCGTCAATGCTAATGAGGCGTCAATGCTAATGAGGTGTCAATCTAGCTAAAATATTCTGGTGCATCATTTGATGCATGAGTTAAGATGATTTATAAAAAAATTAAAAAAAAAACACTATCTATTTATTTCACCGTGCAAAAAGAAAAAAAATTAATCCAAAAACCTACAAGAATAAAAATAGTTTATGATTAACACAAAATTAATTAGAAAATAAATCAAATAAAAGCCATAAACAAGGTTTAATCAAATCTACATCTACATCTAATTTTTTCAAAATTAAATAAAATATCAAATTAAAATCAAGCTGATATCAAAATTAATTAAGAATTTAGCCATATTTATTCAATTTAACTAAAAATTGAATAATCACTAACAACATTTTAAATCTCCTAGTTCTAATTCAATTAATCAAAATTACAAAAATAATAATCTTACTAAAATCCCTAACAGAATAATTTTAAAGAAGGAATAAAATTATTAAGAAAAAATTATTTATTATTTAAAGAAAATATAAATTACAAAATTAAAATGAAACAAACTACACTACAAATTCTACCAATTAAATTACTCAATAATTAATAATTCGACAAATATTATCTACTAAATTTATTAAAATTATCTTTAAAAACTACCAAAAATCACTAAAACTAAATCTAAAAATACTTAAATATTTTACAATATTAAATAACCTAATTTTTCCAAATTAATAAAAGGGAAAATTATAATTTAATCTACATATACCCAAATATCCTAATCACCATTAATTAGCAAACTAAAAATAGAAATAAATAAATTACACACACAAAAATTATAGAAAGAAATAAGATTAATAACTAAAAATAATAACAACACAATAAAATAAAAAAAATAAAAAATAGTCTCAACAATGCATTGAAATGTAACTGGATAAATAAAACTAACACAAAATAATAGGAATTGATAAACCAGATAATAAATTTAAGATAAAGTATAAGAAAAAAAATAAAGCAGCAATAACAAAAATAAAAAGCTAAAAACAGAGTTTAAATTAAATAAAAATATTGTAATATTGTAGACATGTAAATTTTAAAAATTATTTTTAAACCAATAAAATATTTTTGGTCTATTAAATAATTTAATTAGACTAGTTAAATATTTTAGTCTAATAAATTTATAAAGATTTTAGACCAATTAAATATTTGGTTTATTATCTTAACTAATTATTTTAATGGCTAATCAAATTATTTCAAAAATTAAGATAATAATAAATAAATAATAATTATAAAAATAATTTATTTAAATAATGACGCAGATGAGCCAATCAAATTGTATTAAAGGGTAACTAAATTTAATCCTACAACTAAAGTTATGAAAATTCCATAACACTTGTACTACCTCTATAAATCCCTATAAATAGAGGTGACTCCCAAGCTCTAAGGGGATATCAAGATATCAAAAAGTGAAGACTTAAAGCTAAGTCCTACTCAAGTCTTAAACCCAAGAAATAAAGCTTTAAAACTCTACCAAATTCAAGACTCAATTCTCCAAGATCATCAAAGGTGTTCTTCAAGTTCCATAAGATCATTAAAGGTGCTCTTGACCAACTTCAAATTTAATTCAAGATCAAGCTACAATAGCACTTGATTCAAGTTATTTCAAGAACAAGCTACAAGAAGCCCTTCATTCAAGTTATTTCAAGAACAAGCTACAAGAAGCCTTTCATTCAAGTTATTTCAAAGCACTACGAGATTCTAATCAGAGGATTCAAATTCTTTGTAATAAAAACTTCATAGAGATTGTACTTCACTTTTCAAGATAAATAAAGTTCTTAATTTACTTCTTAATATTCTTGCTTGATTTTTCATACTTGAATTTTGCGTTTACAAATTTTTAGCATGCCTAGTGGGACCTCTCTACCTCTCATCTCTTTTTTTTTTCATAAATCAACTATTTGAAGAAAATGATACCAGAGAAAAGTAAAACGACAACTTCCAAGAAGTACAACCTTTGTTGTTGAGCTAGCCAACCTCACTCTCTAATTGCATCACGTGTTGGTTCTCCATGTGATAGTAGTTCTGATATTGTGATGAAAACCATATCAACTAAGGAGTTGTATGAACAAATAGTTTCTTTTCCTTAATAATCCATTGTCTCTCTAAGAGCATAAGGAGCAAAAATCTCTTCTTTAGAGATCAATGACCTTTTCTTATCATTCAACTATCGTGATTAAGGGAAAAACTCAAGTGTAAGTTTTATGCCAACTTCACCTCACCATTATTCAACTTCAAGTTTTACTTCCAGTACCATGTCTGTCATAATGACCAACACGACATCAATGGAAAAACAAATTGCAAACTTGACCAAGAAGGTGGAAGAACTCATAAATAACTCCATAGAAAAAGATGCCTAAATTGCATATTTAATCACAAAGTTAGAAAAAACAACTGGAAAAGCACCCATTGATTTAATAGTTGACAAAGTATAAAAGGAGGATGGAAGTACTTCCATAAACAAAGGTGAGGGTGACACTCAACTGGCAATCAACAATTCAATTTTTGCTATTAAGCTCTAAGAACTCATCAAAGAAGTTGTTAAAGACCAGGAGGAAATTCCATCTCAATTCTCTTATACGTATGTAAAGCCATACATATAATGAATTGATATGCTAAAAATGCCTTCAAATTACCAACCACAAAATAATTTAATGGCAAGGGGTATACAAGGCAGCATGTTGCTCACTTTGTTGAAACTTGTAATAATGTTAGCACAAATGGTGATTTGCTTGTTAAATAATTTTTCCAATCATTGAAAGGCAATACCTTTGATTGGTACACAAATATGAAAGTTAGTTCAATAGATAGTTAGGAGCAATTGGAATGAGAGTTTCTTAATCATTTATATAGCACTTAGTTCAATAGATAGTTAGGAGCAATTCGAATGAGAGTTTCTTAATCATTTATATAGCACTTTCCATATAATTAACATGATTAAGCTTACTGCTACTCACCAAAGGAAAGATGAGCCTATCATTAATTATATTCAAAGGTGGAAAAGCCTTAGGTTGAACTAAAAAGATAGAATTTTTGAAACATCCACCATTGAAATATGCATTAAAAGGATGAAGTGGGGTTTATCCTATATACTTCATAGAGTAAAGCTAAGTACTTTTAAAGAGTTAGCTACCCACGCTCATGATATAGAACGTGGCCTTTTAAATATTGGAAATCAAAACATTCCTATGTAAAACCCAAATAAAAATAAATATAAGAAAGAAGCACATAAGAATGCTAAGTCAAATACAAAGCCTAAAAATAAGCAATCTTTGGCAGTTACCTTAGCACCAACCAAAATGAATTTTAAGGTTGAAAAGAAGGAGGTAAAGCCTATTGTTGCAACTCAATCATAAGAAAAGAAGAAGATCTCTTTGAAGGAAAAATAAAAGAAGAAATATCTTTTTCTTGCTCTAATGTTTTAAAAAAGTTTAATAAATTAACCTCATTGAACTCCTAGAGATGAAGTGTACCGATGAAGCTAAACCTAATGATCCAATTTATTGTAAGTATCATTGCTTGATTAGCCATTTAGTGAAAAAATGCTTTGTCTTAAAGGAAATAAATAACAGAGTTAAAAAGAAAAGGAGAAATTGCCTTTGATGAAGAGGAAGTGAATGCAAACATGACTAGTATTGTAGATTCAAGTCATTATATGACATTTATAAATTTAACAATTTTTTTTAGAACATTTGATCCAATAATTATTGAAATTCCTTCTTATGTTCAAAGGAAAACAGTGCATTAAAGTGATCTATAATCAAATATGCAACTGATTATTGAGGGCATCACTTCAAGTAATGAACCTAATGATGAAGGGTGGATCCTTGTTACTTGTTAAAAAAGTCAAAGGAAAAATATTTCTCACTCAAAGCCATCTTTAAAAAGAGTTAGAATGGTAAAATCATTTTCAAATGCACTAAAAGTGGCAGAGGGAAAAAAGTTTAACTTCATAAAATCAAGAAAAGCATTATCTTCTTTTGAGGCTGAAAATATTTTCCAAAAACCTAAAGTGCCTATCACTTTTACTAACTACATGCTAAAGGATTTTGGGAAATCTTTGAATGCGCTTGCATGTTGGAGGAGAGAGTGACACAAATATCTAAGAAAATGAAACATTCTCCCATTATAATGCTTATAGTGTATGTGAAAAAGAAATTATCTTTACTAAGGATGATTTATTACTCAACTCAAGATTTCACAATTGACCCTTGTTCATCATAGGGTTTATTTATGAATAAAAGACTAAAAGAATTTTGGTGGACAATGGACTAGTTGTCAACATAATTCCACTAAAGATAATAAAGCAACTTGGCATACCTATGGATGACTTAATACAAAGTCAATTGATGATCCAAGGATTTAATCAAGGCAATCAAAGAGCCCTTAGTAAAGTTCGTATTGATCTATACATTGATGGCATGGAATCAAGTGCTTTACTTTATTTCATTAATGTGAGAATAATACAACATATTGCTAGAGCATCCTTAAATTCATGAAAATGTGGTGGTCCCATCTAAACTCCATCAATGCTTTAAATATTACAAGAATGGTGAAGTAAGAAGAGTTATGGCACATACTAATCCATTTAATGAAGAAGAATCACATTATGCATATGTTAAGTTTTACTTTGGGGCAACAATAAATGATGAGGTACAAATTGAAGTTGATTCAAAAAATCAGCTCAAAGAAGAACTTATTAAAAAGAGAACAAAACCATATAAGGAAGCTCATTCTTCCTTAGCAAAAAGTGGAGAGGAGAAGAAAGAAGTTTAAAAATAGCACAGTAATCCTATGCAAATGGCTTTTAGACTTCTATGCATTCAAATAAAAAAGAAGGTAGAAAAACGAGGTTCCTTCAAGTGCAAAGATGAAAATGTTGTCAAGGAACTAAATGACTTAATCATTCTTATCACAAAGCTTATGATAATACAAGAAATATAAGAACCATTGAAAGGATTCATAAAACCTTCTCAAAGATCAACTGGAGAGCATAAATAATTTCCTATAAAATGTGTAAATGGCTTTGATCCTAATGCTCTGAAGTTGTTAGCTAAAGCATGATTTGGTTAACAAAGCACTTTATTATTAAAGGGGTAAGAGAAATCCCAGTAAGATAAGTGCCTTTCCAATGAAATTTGAAAGGTCTGGATGAAAAAGGGAAGTAAATCCTCAAGCATTTAAAAAGGGTCTAGGATACTATCTTGCCTTTACGCTTAAAGATTCATAAAAGTGGTTCTAATTGCATCATAGTTGAGGATAAAGGAAACAAGTATATTGAAGCCAAGTCTTCAAATTTTTATCAGTTGGGAACTCCTATAATTCATGTTTTAGTATTTGACTATATTGGAACATAAATAGGCAATGGTTCAAAACTTAAACAAGTTTTTATTAAAGATAGACTTGGAGACTTAAAGAATAAAAAGTTCAAGAAGGCTGAAAGAAGTTCCCTTTACTAGTGATACGTAAGGAAATTAAGAGTAAAGTGCCATCATGTATGATCCATCAAAGTAAATGGGTTATTATAATTGGTGAAGTACTCAAAGCAGAGCAACAAATAATGGTTATCAATAACCCAATCCCTCATTAGAAGGAAAAGGAAGAAGTTGATGTAATGCCATCGTATCATGTCACTATAAGTGATGATGATAAAAAAGAGTCAACCATTAAGGAAGATGTAGAAGAAGCTCCAATAAAATTTTAAAAGGGAAATAAGGCTGCAGTGGATTAACTAAAGATGATTAACTTGGGGCTATTAAAAATCCTTGAATAATCTTTCTAAGCATGAATTTCTCTTAAGAAAAAGAGGATGCTTACAAGCAACTCATGATTGAATACAAGGATGTCTTTGCATGGTCATACAAAGAGATGCCTGGCTTAGATCCAAAGGTGGCAGTTCATCTTTTGGCAATTAAAAAGGGGGTAAATCCAATTAAGCAACCTCAAAGATGCTTTCAACCTGAGTTAATTCCTCAAATTGAAGCTAAAGTTAACAAATTGATTAACACTTGTTTCATTGAAGAAGTTAAGTATCAAAATGGATTTTAAATATTATTCCAGTGAGAAGGAAGAATGGTTAAATTCAATTATATGTTGACTTTTGAGATATTAGCAATGATTGTACTAAAGATGATTTTCTATTGCCTATTACTGAGATCATGATTGATACTACTACTAGCTATAAAAGATTATCTTTGCTTGATGGGTCATCTTGATACAATTAAACTCTAATGGATGCATAAGATGAAAAGTCAACTACTTTTGAATACTAAAAGGGATATATTGCTACAAAGTATGCCTTTCTATCTTAAAAATATAGGGGTGTCACGACCCAAAACAGGGGTCATGACTGGCGCTAGGGAACGGGAATTCTTTCGAATTCGGAACCCGTAGCAAGCCTAAAAATAAAATAAACATGCAATAATAATAACAACAACTCTTAATGCAGCAGAAATAAAATCATAATTATCAAAATAAAAATCCATATCTCATATATAGATAAATCCTTTGATACAAGTTTCAGTTCAATTTCTCAAAATACATAACTCACACAAATATAATACATAAAACACATAATTTATTTACAACTATTGCAGTGTCTAGATTATAAAAATAAAACTCAAGACTCAGATAAGCAGTTTACATAAAGAAGTCGGGGCGGAAGAAATCCGGCGTACAGGCCTGCTACTGAGGTCTAAAGAAGATGACTCTCCTGAAAAATGGTCAACAGAGGGGAGTCAGACCTCACTGAGTGAATTACTATAATATATATACATGCATACTAAATGACAATGCATACAATTAACAATATATATCTAATATGTATATATATATAGGCAAATACACACAGATGCAATAAAATCATTTTATATATTTTTACTGAAATTCACAGTTTATGAAGGATCAAATATAACCCTAGAATATCGCAACCTCAAAGCAGTGTTAGACAACACTCTAGCCATACAGGCTCACTTATTCCAATATATTCACTTATTCCATTTAGACAGTAGACTGGCCCTGAGAAACTAAGTCAACCGAGCTCCAGCAGCCTGACTGTCAGTGTGATTGGCCCCGAGACACTTGGTCAACCGAGCTCCAGCAATCACACTCCCAAATCATATCACATATCAAATATTAATATCCAATATTCATATCCAATCAATATCCATAATCTTGTTAGTAATATAGCCTAAATGCTATAAGCGTACCGGTACGTACTCGGTCCTAGTGTTGCCCACTAGGTAGCACGCTCTATTGATATCCTTCATTAAAATATAAAGCATACATTCATACAAGCAAATGATGCATGAATTTGAAATAAATTTCAACATAAACCATATATATACTAAAAATATACCAAAAGTAAACCAAGTATATTTCAAGTATATATACGTCAAATAAATCCAATTAAATTACAAAATAAACTAGAAATATACTTAAAAACATTTTAAACATAATTCATTAGCAAAACATGCATATAATTTAAAATATACCGAAAATATACTAAAAATAAACCAAAATAAACTAAAAAAAACTTAAGTAATAATTGAATTATTTATGCATATTTAATCAAAATAAAACATACATTTCTAAATCATGCACCCTAAACATATATATATATATATATATATATATATATATATATATATATATATATATATATATATATATATATATATATATATATATATATAATAGTAACTCACACTTAGTCCGCTCCTCGAGATGGGTCCGACAGGCCTGGTCCACTAGGCCTCGGTCTCGGCGCAACTAAACAAACAATAAATAACGGACATCAGAATAAACCTAATAGAAAATCCTAGAAACTCGATCTAGAATATTAGACACAGAATCAAAATTAGAGTTCGACCGGATATCACGTTTTACGAGAATTCTATCGAAAATTCGACAGAACCTCCCTTGTAAAACGGACATCTCTCTACTCAAAGAGTAGAGCCAGCCCTGCAAAGAAACACACTTTGAAAAATAGACACAGAAACACAATCACAACCCCTCGGTCGGACTCCAAACTACAGTCTACCGACCGGGGTCCATAAAACACAGAATAATTATAAAAATACCAAAAATACCCTTATATCATAGAAATACATTTTATAAGTAGAAATTACATAATTAACCTTAAAACACAGTAAAAAACCGATAAAACTCATTTTATTTAGAAAAATCGTATATTATATATATAATTGAAAATAATTTACGAAAAATAGTTTTAATTAGTTAAAAATACTAAATAATTTGTAGAAATCATTTTTATATCTTAAATAACTATTAAAACCAATTTAATTACATTTTTAGTCAATTTAGGGTAAAATTACCAAAATACCCCTATATATATAAATATACTAAAATTACTCCAAAAATTCACCAAAAATAGTATAATTATCCAAAATTAATTTTCTCAACATTTTTATCAATAATATAAATAATTAAACTCAATTAACTAATTAATTTCAATTAAAAACACAATTAACCCTATTTTCCAAAAATTACATAAACTAATTAAATTCAAAATAAATACATAGAAATTCATAAAAAATTCCAAATAAATTCCTATAATTCATTTTAACACCTATATTTATCATAAAACACAATTTCATAATTTAATTAATTAATTTTCAAAAATTAGAAAATAATATTAAAATATTCAAAAATACCCAAAAATCAAAATAATTCCCAAAAATTCTACAAAAATTCAAAAATGTAGATTAAGCTAAGGGGAACAACATTTGTGAAGGAATTTTTCATGAATCAATCATTTGAAGTTCAAAAAAATCAAGAACCCTAAAATGGCCGAATTACCAAAATCAAAACCTAAGCAAATCAAGACCATTTTAAGTGAAACAAAGCTTGGAATCACACTCACTGGAGCTCAAGGAGAAGAAAGAGACTGGCGGTGTTGAAAATGGTGGCCGGAAACGTCGTGAACGACGGTGAGAAAGAATTCGGCTTCTCCGGCCAAAACGGGCTTCCCGACGTCGGAAATTGGCTCTACAAGAGGCGGAATGGCTGGAGGAAGGAGGTGGCACGCCGGGAGGCACACCGACAATAAGGGAACGGTGTGACAGTGGCCGGATTCGCATGGGGAAGGTGATCGGGGAAGAAGGAGCTTCGGGTGGCAATTTTTGTAAATAACTCAAACTTCAATTTTTGTTTTAATATTAAATGTATATATGTATATATATATACTTTACACTATATATTAAAATAATATAAAATCACACACATTAAATATACACCACACACATATAATTTAATATTTTAATAATTTAATGCTAAATAAAAATAATTAAATAACAATAAAACTAATAAATAAATAATAAAATATTAGGGTAATTAATCAAACCCTAATTAAATAAATACACTTATATATGTTATTTAGTACTTTAAAAATATATATGAGTTCATGAAATTCCATAAATTTATTTAAAATAATTAATGGTAAATTATTTACGTGAAAATTTCCCCGAAAATGCAAGTCCCGGGAAAATTTTACGTAAAGCACTTAAAACAATATACAATAATTAAAATAAGTTTTAAATACATATTAACTCGTAAAAATATCATAATTATGTAGAAATATTAACACTGCATATCCCGATGAAATATTAAAATATTTAAAAACTCGGGATATTACAAGGGGCAACATATCAACAAGCAATGCAAAATATTTTTTATGATAAGCTCCACAAAAATGTTGAATGTTATGTGGACACTTGCTTGTAAAGTCTAAAATGACTAATAATCATCTATAAGACCTTTGAGAGGTGTTTTGAGTGTCTTTAAAAGTATTAAATGAAAATAAATCCACTTAAATGTGCTTTTAGAGTCTTTTCTGGTAAATTTTTAGGGTTTGTAGTGTGTCATCAAGGCATTAACATTGACCAAACAAAATTGATGCCATTCTTAAGATGCTAGAACCAAAAAACATCCATGAACTCAAAAGCTTATAAGTAAAGTAGGCATATACTAGAAGATTTATTTTGAACTTAAAAGGAAGATGTCAACCTTTCATTCAATTGATGAAAAAGGATGTTCCTTTCAAATGGGATGGGGCATGTAGTAATGCTTTCAAAAGCATAAAAACATATCTATTAAGTCCCCCTATTTTAAAAGCTCCAATTTTAGGACATCCTCTCATCCCATATATATCTACATAAGAGAGCTCATTAGGAGTTTTGCTATCACAAAAGAATGATGAAGGAAAATAAAATGCGCTTTACTATCTTAGTAAAATGTTGAATGGTGCAGTGTTAAATTGCACACTAATTGGAAAAATGTGTTTAGCTTTAATATTTGCCACAAAGAAGCTAAGAAATTATTTTCAAGCTCATTCCATTCATCTAATTTCTCAAGTATATCTTATTAAATACATCATTTCAAATTTAGTTATATTAGGGAGATTAGCTAAATGGGCACTTCTGCTATAAGAATTTAAAATTGTTTACATCCCTTAAAAGGCAATTAAAGGCCAAGCTCTTTCAGATTGTCTTGTTGATCATTTAATTCTTGATGATTGGGAGTTCTCTGAAGACTTTTAAAATGAAGATATTTTCTTTATAAAGCTTTTAAGTCCATAGAGAATGTTCTTTAACGAAGTACCTAAGCATAACGGTGCAGGCACTGGGGTAATTTTCATTAGTCTTGAAGGAGATCTCTTGCCCTTTGCATTCAATTTAAAAGAACTTTGTTCAAATAACATGGCAAAGTGTCAAGCCTTGATTCTAGGATTAGATATACAATTAATATGCAAATTTCACATCTTGAAGTTTTTGAGATTCAAAGTTGATCATTAATCAACTTCTTATGCTATATAAAGTAAATAAATTTAAGTTAATGCCTTAGTTCAAGTATGTCTTGAAGTTACTAACTCAATTTGATACCTTCTCAATTAAGTATGTTTCATAGAAAGAGAACCAATAAGCAAATGCCTTGGCTAATTTAGTGTCATCACTTGTTCTATTAGATGAGAAGATTAAAGTCCCAATTTGTTAATGGATGGTTATTTCATCATAATTGAAATTGAAAATGAAGATGAAGTAAATGTTGTGTCTTTTTATGAAATTAACAAGGATGATTAGCATCAATTGCTCATTGAATATTTAGAATATGGAAAATTGCCAAATGATCTACACCATGAAACTGAGGTTAAATAGTGGGCTCTTAGATTCATATAATATAAGGGAACACTTTATAGACATTCCTTTGATGGTATTCTCTTACATTGTTTCAAAGAAGAAGAAGTTACTAAGGCATTATAATAAGCACATTTGGATATGTGGAGCTTATCAATTCAGTCTAAAACTTCACTTTCAAAACAAGAGGATGGGATGCTATTGGCCCATAATGTTTAAAGACTATATTGACTATGCCAAAAGATGTCAAAGAGTGCCAGATTCATACAAATGTGATACGTCAGCCACCATAACCACTTCATCTTATATTTGCATCTTGGCCTTTTAATGCTTAGGGACTTGATATTGTAGGACCTTTGCCAAAGAGCTCATGTAGTCATCTCTATAATTTAGCTGCAATAGATTACTTCTCTAAATGGGTTGAAGCTATAGCATACAAAGAAGTTAAGAAGGAAACTGTTACAAACTTCATTAGAGCAAATATTATTTATCATTATGGTTCCCTCATTATATCATAATTGATAATGGCATGGAGTTCTATAATAAGGAAATGAATAAGTTATATGAATAGTTTTCCTTTAAGTAACATTATTCTTTAATGTATAATGCACCTACAAATGGCTTAGCTGAAGCATTTAATAAAACCTTGTGCAATCTTTTTAAAAAGATTATAAGTCATTCAAAAAGGGATGAAAAAATGGGAGAACCACTATGGGCTTTACAAACTACATATTGGATACCAACACAAGCTACTCTATATTAGCTTGTTTATGGTGTGGAAGCTATTCTTCCATTAGAACAACAAGTTCCCTCTTTAAGAATTACAATTCAAGAAGGACTTTCAAATAAAGAGAATGTTAGCTTGTGCCTTTAAGAATTAGAAGCATTGGATGAAAAATGACTTGAAGCTCAATAATATTTAGAATGCTATTAAGCTAGACTATCAAAAGCATTCAACAAGAGAGTGAGGCCATAATCTTTTCAAGTTGGAGATCTCATTCTTATAATAAAAAGGTCAATCATCATGTCTCATTACATAAGAAATAAATTTCTTTCAAATTAGGATGGACCATATGTTGTGTAGGAAGTCTACTCCAATGGAGCATATAAGATAGTAGATAAAGATGGAGCACATTAGGCCTATCAATGGCAAATTTCTAAAAAGATGCTACACTTAAGTCTTAATGTAGCTCCTGAGCCATATGAGCTAAAACTATAAATGGTAAATAAATAAATAAACCAAAAAAATCAAACTACTCTATGACTTTATCCTTCTTAAGAAGATATGCAGGCATCTTATTATTTTGCTAAGTTCAGTCATACCAAATAAAATATATATACTTTTCATAATTAAATTATGCAAAAAAATTCTACTATAAAAAGGATAATTTCATTAAAATAAAAAGAATGTAAAAAAAAAATCTAAGCTATCCAGTCAAAGTCTTTCAAATCATCACATTCCTTTCAAGTAAATCTCAAAGTTCTTGTAAAAAGTGTTCTTCTACTAGATCATGAACGAGGGCATCTACCATTTTAGATATTTCATAATTCATTTTAGAAATATCTCATGGTCTATCTAGTGCTTCTTTTTTAGCATTCTGCAGGGATACTTTGAGTTCCTTCTTTTTGGAAATCAATTTATGGAGCTCTTCATTAACTTGGATTAATTCATGTTCAATGGACTGATGTTTACTTAAAGTTTCATTCTCCAAAACTTTCATTTTATCATTTTTCTCTTTGAGTTTTCCAAGTGTTGTAAGATGTTGGACCTTTGGTGGCTTTAAAGACAATCATTTGCTTAAATTTTCTGATCTCCTTAAGGTGTTGTTCAAATCATTACTTTGGGTAAGAGATATTAGCTTTCTTAACAAATTGTATCTCATCAAAGACTTTAAAAATTTTATTAGCAAAATAAGAAACATATGAGAAAGTTACATTATTAATTTTTCTTCGCAAATCTCTTAAAAGCAAAAAGTTCACAATGACGTTTGAAAAATCTTCCTCTTGAAATCAAGAAAGTGTAAAAGGAGTAGCACCATTAGTTTTTAATAATTTCTCTACTCTTGGTATTAGCAAATTTTCCTTTAAAGAATTATTAATTTCAGCTAATTTAAAGCCTCCATTCTATTAGCAATTTTGTTAAATGTAGGAGTACAGTTTATAGAAAATGTACTTTGTGCAATAATGTTTCTTTATCTTCATTAACCTATAAAAATATTAAAATGGAGATAAAAATGATAAATAAATAAATAAATAAAATATTCAAATGAAGGCTTACATAAAAAAGAATGCCCTAAATGTAACAAGAGTTGGGAAGATCATCAAGGTGGGTTAAAGCAGCTAAATGAACAGGTTCATTTTCTTGAATTTTAGCTCTTTTCAAACCATGATCAGAACTACTTTCAAGATCACTTGCTTCTTTATCAAGGATGTGTTGAATATGTTCTTCTCTAAGGCATTTTTCTATTAAAGAAATAGATTCATTCTTGGGATTTGATTTGCCACTTCTTTAACATAATGGAAAATGGTTCTTTTTCAACTTTAACTTTTGGTTTTGTTAGTTGAACATAAGGAATATGCTTAGGAATTTTACTTGATTTAAATAAATCAAGTGGTGGATCAAATGACTATGTTTGGTAGAATGAAAAGCTTAAGACCATTCTTTGGACCATTAGTCAATGTCATTCTTAATGTCATGAAAGAAACCCTAGGAACTCTGTGTGGCACTATGATTTTAGATTGACTCCCAAATTTTGTAAGAGAATTCTAAAATTGAAGGACTTTCTTTAAATATGGTGTGTTAATAACATCTTCAAAGGCTCTAGGAACATCTTGGCAAAATCCAAATTGTTTGCTAAATTTATGAGGACTGTATGGTTGGATATAGAAGACATCTTTAAAATGAGAAGCTAAGTATCTTAATCAAAGATTAATCAAATACTCTACCTAAATGGAAGAATTTTCATAAAAAGAGTTATCATCAACTACTAATTTTTCTCATTGTGGAAAATTTTGATATGTTTTGTAAAATTCTTAATCTTTAAAAACGTTGCATACTTTAGGATTCTTGTAGAATTGAACCATCTTTAGTCCACCATATAAAGACATTTTTTTTCTCTTTTCTTCTATCTTTTAGTGAGAAATAAGTATCATACTTATTGGCCAACTAGTAATACACATAATGCACTAGAAAGTAAATCTTATCATCCTTCAGGTTAGTAAGTGTGGATATATAATGTAGTCCATGGTATATGTTCACTAAAATATGGACTGCTAAGCAAAAGAATCACTTATAGCCATCATGCTAACAACTTGAAAAGTGTTAGGGTGAATAAGATTAGAAGATTGATGAGGAACAACAAATTTGAAAAGCAAACATGAAAAGAATGCTATTAAGTAAATCTGTTCTTGTAAATCATGTTCCTTCGCTCCAAGCAATTCAAAAGGTCTTTGCTAATTCTTGTCATGTGGCAATGGTTTATTAATGATTCCAGAAGGGAAAAAAGTCTTCTTTGGTATAGAAGTTCTCTTTGAATGATTATGATCTTTTTCAGGAGGTTATGAATACCTTTCTAAACCTTGAAACCAAAAATTGATCTAATCATCAACGGTTAATGCAAAATGGTTTTCACATTAGTGTGAAAGTTTATAATAGGAATGTAATAAGTATCTATAGTAGTGAGGAAGAAAAACACCATTCTTATCATGACCCAAAAGCTCTCTAGCAAAATAAATCATTATAGAACAAACAATAGTTATAAGACCTCCCAGTAAATTTAAGTCTCATAAAGAAATTGATTCTTCTCCATTAAGAAGATAAAGAGTATTTGTGGAAGGACTCTAAAGTTATAAAAATACCGCGTGACATTAGAATATTTGTTATAAATGAAGAGAGAAGTGAAGATAACATCGTAGATTCGACTTTCATGAGTAGTGATTTGTTGGGCTCAAGAACATCTTCTAGTCACTCCTAATAAAACTTTGAAAAAGTGAATTTGCCATTCATTTCAAAGGTTAAAGGCCATGTGAATGCTTTGTCTTGGATGCATTGCCCTAGTAAAGGTAAAGTCTTAATACACCTTTATAATGAATGGAAGGGAGACTGCAATACTAGACATTAAGAATTTATGAGTTCCTTAGTAGATGGATTGATGAAATCATGAGAAACCTTTAAAGACCAATTTGAAAGAAATGGAATATCATCAGAAAAAGGCCATGATGAACCAAAAGAACCGATAGTAATTGTTTGAACATGTAAACACTGGTTGAGCAGACACTATCTTTCAAATCTTTAATAATCTTAATGCTTTGATGATCATCAATATCTTTGCAATCTTCAAAATGTACCATTGATGGAAAAGTTGAATAGTCTAAAGTTAAAAATATAGAGATTTTTAACGATTATTCAAGTTGATGGCAAATTCTTCATGTTGATGAGATGTAGAGAGCTTCAAGTTGATGGTAAAATTGAATAATCTAAAGTTAAAAATATAGAGATTTTTGACGACTATTCAAATGGATGGTAAAGTGTTTAAGTTGATGAGATATAAAAAGTTTCAAATTGATGATAAAGTTGAATATTTTAAAGTTTAAAATATAAAATTTTTAACAACTATTCAAGTTGATGAAATATAAGTTGATGGTTAATGATGAAGAAGTGTTTGACTAGATCCAAGACGGAAGATAGAAATTATCTGAAAAAAAAAAGAATTAGAAATTCTGGAAAAAAAATAATGAAATTGAAGAAGAAAAATTCAAATAATTGAAAGACGTAAATGGGCTCTAATGGATAAGTGTGCGTCATGGCTTCGTGGGAACATAAACAGAGAAAAGGAAAAAAAGGCTCCACTAGAAGGAGAGGCACGTGAATTTGTGCGTGAATGGAATAAAGACAAATGCTTGGTGCAAGTCCTTTTACTTCACAGTGAATGATCTTCAAAACATAAATCATGCAGGCATATGTAGGCTCTGAAGTTCTTAGTTTTCACGTGTGACCAAGGATGAGGAGAAATTGTTATGCGCTGAATTTCACTTGTCTTATGTAGAGATTAAATTCTCTAAATTCAAGTTACAATAGGATTAAAGTTTTTAAAGTCCTATTACAATTAAATTTTGCTCAAGTTCAAATTATATTAGGATTAAAAATTCTCTATTCCTAATTAAACGTGAATTAAATATTCAAATTTAAATCATATTGGGATTAAAAAAATCACATCCTATTATGATTAAATTTTTTTTCACGTCCAAAATATTTTGAGATTACAATTTCTTAATCCTAATTAAATTTAGATTAAATATTTAAATTCAAATTATATTAGGATAAAAGTTTTTCAAATCCTAATTGTAGGCGGCGGGATTTAGTGCATGCCCAAGTGTTTGGTGACCACGGCACTGTGCGGGCTCGAGGCCCATTAGGAAATATGATATAGGTCTTAAGCCTATTCGGAGATGGAGTCGCCACTTGGATAAAAGTCGGGACACACTGTACAACAACTGGATCCCACAGAGGTTCGCAGAAGCCGTAATCAGAGATCGGGTTTGGAAACTGGGTATGAGTGTTTGAATGCTCATCCAACCTTGTGGTTGGCCTCCGTTTGTGTTTTGCGTTTTATTATCCTTTAATTATTTAATTATTTCCTTGGCTACCACACATAAAAAAATTGACTTTGGATAATTGCCAAATTTTACAATCAAGTTCGAGTTTACACATTAGTCCAATTTCATGCCTTTATCCCCAACATTAAAAAAAACGTAGTAAATGAAATAAATAATAATTTACAACCATACATTCAAAATCGAATGAGGAAAGGGATTAATGATTACAAAGCTTTTTAGCCAAATAAATGAAATAATATACAGAAAATAAACCAATAAAATAACATGAAAGCGACACTGTACAAGGGATAACTAGCAAAAGTGATTACTCAATGACAGAAATCATCAAGTAATTCCTGCAAATAACACACGATTAGCCCTTCCTTTCACAAAAAAAAAAAAAAGAAATCACATGTGACAATATTTACAAGCAGACTCTATATAAAAAATAGGGTTTTCACATTATGGACTAAAGAAACCATCAAATAATGAAGATAATCACCATCATGCAATAATACAGACATATTTAAAGTCAGAAGGGGACATACCGAAGCAAACATCACGACAAACATTAATAAAAAATGAAGCATGAAGCAAGTTAACCCTGTCAATGAGGCAGTCGCCTCATTTATGAGGTGATCACCTCATTGAGATGAGGCAACGCCTCATCAATAGGGGCTCTTACAATTCCGAGGCAAAAAAGGTAACACACACATAAAATATAGACTCCCTAAAGGCCTATTAATGGGCCAATAGCCTCATCACTGAGGCGATCGCCTCATTGAGATGAGGCATCGTCTGATCACCAGGCCGGCTCTGACTCCCAAGACGTACAGACTTCTACTCTAAGTAACCAAAACATGCATATACACACTCCACACTCATCATACTATGACTACATGCAAAAGTATTCAAAGATCCATCAATAAAATGAGATATCAGGCATGACACACTAGAGATAAACCTAAAATGTACTAATGGCTCAGTTACACATAAGCATGAACACCCAAAATGATGAACATGTCAGGTTTAAGTGCAGATTTTATACCAAAATGAGAGGCCCTCAAAGCTATTTTGATTGAGATCTTTGCTAGGATTTGGTATCTACTTTTGACACAAGTTTCTTCCTTCTTCTCTTATGGAGAAAGTGGACCTCTTTTCTTCAACCTTCCTCCCCTTTCTTGAGGACATTTTTTCTTTTCTTTTCCCTATTTCTTTTCTTTTTCAGAGCTTCCTCTCTCCTTTCTCACCAACCCCCCTTTTTCTTCTCTCTCTTTTTTCTTTTATTCTTTAGCTTTCCCATACCCCTAAGCCTCCTAGCCCATCATGATCTCTCGTAGCCTTTTTTCCTTCCCCAAAAGTCTTTTTCTCAGGCAAGAAGTAGGTCTGGAAAGTGGGGCCCGCACCACTTGGTGGTCATGATTGCAGCTACAAGTGGAATGCCATAGAGGCGGTGCCTCATTGATAAGGCGATTCCCTCTGTGATGAGGCGATCACCTCATTACACTGAGGCGATGCCTCTTTGGCCCTAGCCAAGCGGGCTTGGGCTAAATTTGGATAGTTGGGCTCGGTTATGGGTTTTTTAGGCTTCTAGGTTTTCAAGTCCACTTTCCACTTAGAGATTCAGACTTCAATCCCATGTCCAAGTTCACATTCTCATCATTAGGCTTGACAATGGGCCGGTGAAATTGAGCAACCCTAATTCGTCCCCTAACACGGGCTGACCGAATCGGGTGTCTACAGTTTGCCCCCTAATTTTTCAAAAAAAAAAATGCATGTAATGACCATCTTTCAAAAAATCACATGCATAACAATAAACAAATAATAAGATGAGCAACATACCTGACTCTCGGGTTTTACCCGAGAGATGAATCCTTCAATTTTGAAACGTGACCATAATCCTTAGGTTTTCCTGGCCCGATCAGTCACTCATTAATATTTGATAGAGATATTTGAAAACTGTTAAGCTTGGGTTTTCCTAGCCCGACCCTTACAACATTGGAATTCGATTCTCAAGTTTTCCTGGCTCGGTCTTCGCAACACTGAAACTTGATTCTCGACTTTTCCTGGCCCGATCTTCATAATACTGAAAATTGATTCTCGAGTTTTCCTAGCCTGATCATCACTAGGGATGTGGTTTTTAGATTTTCCTAGTCCAATTATCACTCTTATAGGGACATAGACTTTTGAATTTTCCTGGCCCAGTTGTCCTTCGCTTCCGACTTTGGGGATATAACCCAAACAGTCATCTCGATCCTTTGAGCTTCGAGGATTCAAACCCGAATAGCCCTTTCCTTGAGCTTTGAAAATTCAAACCCGAACAGCCCTTTCTTTGAGCTTTGAGGATTCAAATCCAAACAGCCCTTTCTTTGAGCTTCCGGGATTCAAACCCAAACAGCCCTTTCTTTGAGCTTCAGTGATTCAAACCCGAATTGCCCTTTCTTTGAGCTTTGGGGATTCAAACCTGAATAGCCCTTTCTTTGCGATGTGGGTTTTTCCGTAACCCTTTTCTCTAGAAACTTCATCTCAAAAATCCGTACTCTGAATTCCGCCTCCCTAGTATGCGGCACTAATTTCCACCCATCGTTTCATTTCATCATCATTATTTTCTATTTTTTAGGGGAAAACCCTACATCTTTGCTTGCTATAAAAATAACTTCTTCCTTTTGTCCTTTCTCCCTTATATTTTTTGTCACCTTTTCTTTTCCTCTCTTTTTTTTCTCCTTACACTTATTGTACTCCTTGCATCTTCCCCCCTTTTACAGTCAATGGAGAATAAGAGAACACCCCCTGTGCTTAAGTGGGATCATATCTTGCCTCTTGTTAGCGCTTCTAGGAGCATGGGATTGACCCACGGAGACTCAATTCCTCTTTTGGCAGACCTAGAGTCCCACATTTGCTTGTCTACATTCGAAGAGGTTAGTACCCTATAATTTCCTGCAAAATTACATTGGGTTAGTGATTAATCAAACATAATTATTAAGCAAATGAGAAATCCATGTTTTGATCGCCAGAAATTAGGAACTATACCAGTCCCACCTTATAGAGGTGATCGCCTCATCGTAGAGCGATTATCACATTGATGAGGCGATTAGCTTCTGCGAAGAGGCAATAACCTATCGCCCTTTCATAGAGCTGATTGCCTCTCCAATGAGGCGATCGCCTCTATGATGAGGCAATTGCCTCTATGATGAGGTGATTGCTTCATCAATAGGGCAAAATGCACAGTCTAAAAGTCCATTCATTCTGAATTCCTTTTCTGAAACCATAACATGCATAAATTTCACTTCCTTATTTATTGTTTGTAGCATGACGCTCAAACGTTCAAGGGTACCGAGAATTTTCTTGGAGTCCGGGTCTTTTTCAGTGACTTGACTAATGAGCAGAGGGACCGGATTCAGGAGATGGGGTTCGAGGACTTCGTACTCTCACTTCCATTCGAGCAAGGGCACACAAATTACCAACCACTGCATGCCCTAATGGAGAGGTGCTTTGATGTGACCCACACCTTCCACCTTCCATTCGGTGAGCTTACTTTAGACCCGATATCATTTGTTGTCATCACAGGGATTGCCTGTGCCGGGGATCCTATTCCCTTTAATGCGAGTCTACATCAGCTATCTCTAGATAAGGCCGCATATATCGAGTGACTTTTGGGGATGACTCCTAACATGAAGGGGACTTATACCCTTAAATTGGACTCAATCAGGAGCTTCTACACCCAAGATCAGGCCACATCGATGGTCTCTCCCCTTGAGATTGACCAGGTGGTGAGGGCTTTTTTGCTCTGCTTGATCGATACCACCCTTTTTGTTGACACCGCCAGCTCCATCGATCTAATGTTCCAACTGACCCTTTGGGACCTTGGCTAGGTTCCCACATTTGACTGGGGTAGCTGCACCTTGGAATACTTGTACCAGGGCATATACGAGGTGGTCCGAGGGGCTAGGAGGTTTTACAGCTTTTGGCATGCTATTCTGGTATGTCATAATCCCCTTTTTCTTTGTCTTGTTCTGACCCCCATTACTTTCATCAGTCTTCTCAACTTCTCCTATTTCATTTTTTAGGTTTGGGCTCTAGAGTTAGAGTTACTTATGGGCATTACCCGAGTGGGAGACCATTTCCCGGCCCTCAGTAGGTGGGGCGCTAGCTGCGTCGTGAAGAGGCACCTTATGTGAGTTCATATCCACAGATAACACTTGAACTCCCTGACATAGGATGCGGTACCTACAAAGCACAAACCTTCTTATTAGTAAATTATTCACATTCAATTTACTAACATATTGACATCTCCCCTTTTTTTCCTTTTTGCAGATCCGGAACCACTTGTGGGGGTCCGAGGACACTTGGACCATTGAGATGACTCACTCTAGGCCTTTAGCCTAGAAGAGGGCACTCCTTTGTGGCCCTGGGTATTGCGCTTGGTACTTAGGAGAGCGGGTCCTGAATTGGAGGGAAGGTGTTAGAGCTAGGCAAGTCCCCAAGTCTCCTCCTGAAAGTATGCTTTGGGCTTATGAGCTTGAGGGTGACGATCTCGTTCAAGCTGTTGCGGGCTCACCAGCTGTGGATCACACAGTTCGTGTGAAGAGCCAGTATATGGAGTTCATCCGTACCCACCTTCTACTGATGGTCCCCTTCTAGGCTGCTTCTACCTCTCAGGTAAATCCTTGCTAGTTCCCCTTTTCTTGCAAATTCACTGCATTCTTAACATGTTCCTCTTATTTTCATCTTTAGGCTATACTTGCTAGGCCCGTGGCTCCGGTTAGGTCCCAAGTTCGAGAGAGAGAGCCCTTGAGGCATCGATTGGATCCGCACAGGGAGGAGACTTCTGCGGCTAGCGAGGAAGCCAAGCCGACTATTGCCCCCCATTCTGAGTTTGTCCTAGGCAACTTCATCCACGTCCCTAACCCCTTAGTTTGATGTTGGGTTCCTCCTGGGGTGTTGTCGTGTCAGTTCTTGACCTTGGATAGGGACCTGACCCTGCATGCACCCCTGATGGTGCTACTCATGTATGTTCTTTTCCTAACCTGCTTTCACTATAATTCTCAAACCAAATGTTAGTTCCAACATTTATTTCAATAATGCAGATTCCGCTGGAGTAAGGCCTATATATGTATCACATTATAGAGGCCCAGAGAGACTACATGCTAGAGGTCACCCAGCAGTGGAGGGTAAAAACCTCTTTATTTTCTACATGTATGCATGCTTGCATGGTTTACTAGTGATTTGTCTGAATAGGATCAGGATGAGGATAGCAAGGCGAGGATCACCACCCTCGAGCATCAGATTGACGTGTTTCATATTGATGAGGATGAAGACAGGAGTGGTAGTAGTGCGAGAGGAGAGATTGACCCCAAGGATACTGGACCGGATGTTTGATGTACTGGGGTTAAAACTTGTGTAGTCTTCAAATAGTGAACACAAAATTTCAGTTTTTGATTTTATGAATAGAATGCTTGCATAATTCAAAATTTTCCTTAATTAAATCCACTTATTTTTCTTTTCTCATTTCTTCATATGTGAGTTGATTTCACTATTTTCATGCATAATTGTCCCACCTATTTAGATTGTGTGATTTGAAGAATAGATTATATTGCTGATGAGGTGATTGCCTCATTGGTTCTTGGTGAAGAGGTGATTACCTCTTTGATGAGGAGATCGGCTCATCGATAAGGTGACTGCCTTAGCAACATGAAGTCCTGCCCCTATAAAAACCCCCTATTGCTGAGTTTGACCTAATTCTCGAGTTTCATCCATCCATAACCTCCTGTTTCTCTCTCTAGGTGCCTCTGAAAAGCCACAAACATGACGGAACAAAGTCTGAGGCCCTTTCACCTTGGGCCAGGTTAGAGTCGTTTCACCTTCCGGTCTTCAAATCACTCCACATTAAGAGAATCAATTTCCCTTTCCTCCATGCCATGGTTCAATTTTAGGATCCTCATAAACACATTTTTTAATAGAAATATGTCCCCTACTAGAGGAATTCGAGGCAATTCTCGGCCATCATACAAATTTTGCTTGCCAACTTGCGATTCCTGCACTTAAAAACCCGGATTCTCGCTCCATTCAGCAACAAATGGCGCGTATGTTTAATCTTCCACCCCAATCTTCCTTCCACTGTATCTCTAGCTCAGAAATCAAATTAGATTCCCTCCTCAAAGTCATCATGAATGTGGACAAAGGGGAAACTTATTGGCCCTGCATGTTAGCCCTCTATTTGTATGCTCAATTTTTGCTAGTTTTCCCCTCAGGGCACTGTGATATGAAGATCCTCTCCATCCTCGATCAAGTGGAGTTAGGGCTCAACCCCTTCCCTCTCATCTTAGCAGAAACCATCATTGGATTAGAAGACTTCACAAGGACGCGACGATTCTCAGGAAGCCCCTTCCTGCTAGATGTATGTCTCTCGTTGCCCCTCCTTTACTTCCAACTGCCAATACTGCATGTACTTAAACACTTGCAATCCCACAGATGTGGTTTTATTAAAAGCTGGGCTTGATCAAACCTCCCCAAGACATTAGGCATTACCAAGCCAAGCATTATTGAACAAGGAAACTACATCCCATCCATGTAGACATTTGTGGCTGGCTATCAACATTCTCTGATACACTGATTCGTTGGAAGTGCCCTTGGTGGGGGTTGCAGCATGTGACCCTTTGGTCTTATACATATTGTGTCCCAACTGTCGGTCTCCATTTTGCCACTTTCTACAATCCAGCCTGCCTCTGTTGCCAATACGGTCATAAACAACTGATTATGGAGCCTATTCATGAGTTCGAGCTAGGGCCACTTTCTCAGAATTTTTTGGACCCCTTAGTGGCAACTTGGCCTCGAAGAGCCATGGAAAGAAATTTAAGCTACGACAGTGATCAAACCACCGATGATCATTACAAAGCATAGGTTTGCTTGCAACAGACAGAAAGAGAAAAATTTATTAAATATAAAAGGATAAGAGAATTACAAATGTGAAGTTCACAGGGTAGGCAACAAAAGAAGAGAAAACAAAACTAGCTCATGGAATGAATTCGTCGTTTTCCCTTTTGTTAGAAGTAATTTCCCTTTTGTACTAGTTAAACGGCTTATAATGGACATATTATGCAATGTTTAACGACAATTAAAGCAATCCATTTCATTTCATTTAAGCACAAAATGTATATACATTTCACTTTTGGTACATCTCATGTTATTAGTTGGCTTGCCCTTGCAAGTTTTCCAACTAACCATTTTGTGCCTCTCTTTCCCCTTTTACATGTCCTTAACTTTTTCCTGGACCGCCTCTTTCGAGATTTTCAGTCCAGCAGGACCCCCCCTTTTTTTTTAGTCTCTAACTTTTGCCTAGACAACCTTTTTTTAAGGTTTTCTCCCTAGCGAGACTTTTTACAGAAAGTATTTCTTGAGCTTGTCTAGGTTGATAGGTTCCTTGAACTCGTTCCCCTTGATGTTAGACAAAATGGCAGCGCCTTTCAAAAATAACTTTTTTACCAAATACGGTCCCTCCCAATTGGGCCTAAATTTCCCCTGAGGGTTGGTCATGAGTGATCTCGTAAGCATCAACACCACATCCCCTTCTCAAATCTTGCCTGGCTTAATCTTCTTATTATAGGCACGGGCTATTCTTCTTTGATACAACTGAGAATGATACATAGTCTTCATCCTCTTTTCATCCAGTAGTGTCAACTGAGCCAATCGACTTTCAACCCACTGATACTCGAGGATTTTATATTCCAAAAGGACTCTCAATGACCTTATCTCAACCTCCACTATTAAAACAACCTCACACCCATAGACTAAAGAGTACGGAGTGGCTCCTGTCAAAGTCCTAGCAGTAGTTCAATATCCCCACAATGTGAATTGTAAGTATTCAGCCCAATCTTGATAATTTTCCAGTGCCTTGGCCAAGATCTTTTTTACATTCTTATTTGCTGCTTCCACCACTCCATTTGCATGTGTCCTATATGGAGATGATTTGTGGTGCTCAATCTTATAGTCCTTTAGTAGTGTGGTCGTCTCTACTTGAAACTGAACACTATTGTCTATAACTACGTGGTGTGGTAGACCATATCTATATATTATGTTCTTTTCGATGAACCTCGACATCTGCCTCACCCCCACAGTAGCATAAGATTCAACCTTAACCCACTTGGAGAAGTAGTCGATGGCCACAATGATGTACCGATGGCCATTAGTTGCTTTTGGCCTTACCTCCCATATGATGTCAATTCCCCATACAGCAAATGACCAAGGATACGTCATTCCTTGAAGTTCCATAGACGGTAGGTGGCGAACATCACCATATGTTTGGCAATTATGACATTTCTTCATAAATCCAACACAATCCGCTTCCATGGTGAGCCAAAAGTACCCTTGGCGGGCTATTTTCATTGCCAAGACAGTCCCATTCATATGTGGTCCACACACCCCTTTGTGAATTGCTTCCATAAGCTTCCGACCTTCATCCTTGCCAATGCACCTGAGGTGTACCCCGATTGGCATTCTTTTGTATAACATCCCACCGTGGCTTATGAACTATCGAGACAACATTTACAGGGATATCCTTTCTTTCTTATCAGCATCATCTAGAAATTGCCCAATTTTTAGATACCTTTATAAATTATAGAACCAAGGTTTCTCAGTGGCATCAACTAGCGTTACTCTCACCTCTTCATAACAGGGGGCTCGAGACTTTGAGAGAATTAAGGGTCTGGCCTCTAGTTGTTTCCCACTTTCCCATATGGAGGCCAGTGTGGCTAGGGCATCAACTACTTGATTTCCTTCCCTTGGTAAATGGATGAGTTTACACTGTGTGAAGGAGCACAGGATGGTGGTCAAGTATTCCTAATACAACTGTAATCTGTCTTCTTTTATCTCACATTCTTTGGTGGCTTGTTTTTATAACTAGCATGGAATCCCTATAGACAGTGACATTTTTCGCCCCTCCACTACGCAATGCTTCTAAGCCAAAGAAGCAGGCTTCATATTCTACTTGGTTATTGGTTGCTTCAAATTTGAGCCTTTTTGCCATCGAGATCATTTCTCCTTCTGGTGTAACCAAAATTACTTATATCCCAGCCCCCTTATTATTGACAACTCTATCAAAGTACATTTCCCAATCTTGTATCTCTATTGCCCCTAAATGCCCATTGGGGAATTCCAGTTTCCACTCTTAGGCATCCCCTACCGGGCTTTGTGCTAAGAAGTCTGCTACTGCTCTTCCTTTTACTATCTTTTTGGCCATATACTCTATATTAAATTCTATGAGTAAAATGAGCCACCTAGCCAATTTTCCCGTAAGAGACAGGGTCTGTTGGAGGTACCTGAGGGGATCATGTTTAGAAACTGCTTGCACTTTATAAGATTGGAAGTAGTGTCGAACCTTCCACATTGCCTAAATCACTACTAGATAAGTTTTCTCTACTAAACTATAAGTAGCCTCATAGGGTAGAAGCTTTTTACTTAGGTAATATACGACGTTCTCTTCTTCCTTTCACCTTCCTGTGCTAGCATAGCCCCTATTGCATCCTTTTCAATTGCTAGATACATGATTAAGACTTTACTTGGTCTCGGTGGTTATAAGACAGGGGGATTCATCAGATAATCCTTGATAGTTTCAAAAGCCTGTTGACATCTCTCATTCCACACAATAAGTTGGTCTTTCTTCAGAAGCTTAAAGATAGGGTTGCAAATGGCTGTTAGTTTGGCTATGAATCTGCTGATATACTATAAATGCCCCAGGAACCCTCAAACCTCTTTTTCTTTCTTTGGTGTGGGCATATCCTTGATTGCTATTATCTTATCTAGATCCATCTCTATTCCTTTTTGGCCGACAATATGTCCTAATAATTTCCTAGATATGACCTTAAAAACACACTTCTTTGGGTTCAGTCTAAGATTATACTTTTCTGCTCTAGCCAGAAACTTGTCTAGTGCTTCAAAATGCCCTTCCCTGGTTACAGATTTCACCATCATATCATCCACATACACTTCAACTTCTTTATGGATCATGTCATGCAGTAAGGCAGTCGCCATCCTCTAATAAGTGGCCCCTGCATTCTTCAACTCAAAGGGCATCACTTGGTAATAGTATACGCCCCATTCGATGATGAATGATGTCTTTAATCCATCCAATACTTCTATAATGATCTGATTGTATCCCAAAAATCCATCCATAAAAGAGTACATTGCATTGGAAGCTGCACTATCAATCAATGTATCAATATGCAATAGGGGAAAGTCATCCTTAGGGCAGGCTTTATTCAAATCTTGGTAGTCCACACACACTCTGACCCTTCCATCATTCTTAGGAACTAGAACTATATTTACTAACCATTGAGTGTCCTCTACCACTTCTAAAAACTTTGCCTTCAGTTGCTTTTCGACTTCTTCCTTAACCAAGAGAGAGCCCATTCTGGCTTTAGCCTCCTTTGCTTATGCTTTATTAGACCTATGTGAGGGTATGTGGGGATTCTATGTTCTGGGATCTCCCTGTCGATTCCGGGCATGTCTTCATAACCCCAAGCAAATATTTTTTGTCTCTTTTTTAAGATTTCTTCCATTTTTCCTCTCTTACCATGAGTTAAACCAGAAGCAAATAATATATGTTTAGGATTATCGTCAATGCCTAAATTAAATGATTCATTTTGCATGGAATTAATGTCAAACATATTCATGAAATGATCAACACAAATAGAATAACCATTAGGGAACACATCACACAAATAAGCAAATTCATATTTCATTGCATTCACTTTTGAAAAGAAAAGATTATCAGTTTCAAACAGAGAACCAGGGAAACATCAAAGTCATCATAAAAGGTATCTATGATAGAATTGAGGATGTAGGTCTCAAAGTCTAGGTCTTTGTTATGATCATCAATGCCTTTCTGCTCTGAAGTAGCTTCATCTTCTTTAGACTCCTCTTTAACCAGTACTAACTCCTTAGTAAGGGCCTTTTCGATAGCAGCTTCCCCGGTTTTGTTCACAAATTTAGTAAAAATTTCAAATCCCGGGATAACTTCCCCAGCCATTAGGAGAGGTTCTGGAGTCCCACTGTATGGCAGCCCGGTGCCTTCCTTTACAAAGATTTCTCATAGAGTCTTCTTCCCAGCTACAGTTTCCTTCTCCTTTTCTTTAGATCGGTCCGACATACCCATCTATTTCCCAGCTTCATCAACCCCTTTGAACCCTAACCGATGCTTTAAAATAGGTACTTTGTTTCCCAAAAACCCTAAAGGTTCGCTCTAATTTTTCCCTAATCCCATGCTCGGCAGAAATTTCATAGTGCACATCATTCTCAGAACCCTTTCATCCATCTCATCTTCATAGATCACACAGACTTCAAAATTGGGGCTAGTGGAAATCTCCTTAGGGATTAACTTCAATGTAGTTATGGCGACTTCAATTTTAGTTGAGATGGTGACAACCCTTCCTTCATATGGAAACTTAACCTTTTGATGAATAGTGGATGAAATGCCACCCAGGGGGTGAAACCATAGCCTCCCTAATAAAATGGCAAAGGTTACCAGGATATCAATCATATGCAGGTCAACCTAGACTTCTATAGGCCCTGTTCTGACTAACACCCTGAAAGTTCCCTCCACAGATCTTTTGGTGTCATCATAAGCCTTGATAACTACATCAGAAGGCTTTAAGTCAGTTACCATCAAACCTAGCTTTGGTAGAATCTTCAATGGACACACATTAATGGTAGAACCATTATCAATCATCACACAACATGTCATCTTCCCTTTTACCTCAACTTTGATAAACAGGGCTTTATGGTGATCCTTCCCTTTTAGAGCTAGATCATCATTGGAAAATGTTATCATTCCTTGAGGAGTTTCCATTAGTGACTGAACCATCTGTTCTGGAGTAGAATTAGTGGAAATTTTTCTTTGGTCTAGTACCAGGACCAGGGCTTCCCTGTGATCCCTAGAATGCATGAGTAACTCCCAAACACTGGCAATGGTCTCTCTACTTTGTTCTACCTCCTTTCCCTTCTTTGCACATTCTGCCTTTTCGGACCCAATATTGGTAACCTTGGTTTCTTTTTTCTTTTCTTTGAAATTTCCCATAGACTAATTTGGCTCACACCCCTCATTGTCCCATAGGTCATCTCGTTCTCTGCTTTCATCATTAGAACTCCATATGTCCAAGACTTGTACTTGTAACTCAGTGGGTTGTTTGCTTGTTCTGAAGTTTTCAGGCTTGGCCTATTGGGAATTATGAGAGACATCAATAAAGGAGTTTGGACTTGTTCTTTTGTTAGGCTAGAGTTGACCATCATAATGGATGGGTTAGGAGGTGGTACATTTTGGTAATTGGGTAATGGGTTGGTTTGAGTGTTTGGTTTTCTATTTTTTGGGTCGGTAATTTTGCTGGAGTCTATCAAATCTTTAATTTCATGCTTTAACTGGGCACAACTATCTGTGTCATGCCTGATGGTCTGATGAAATTTACAGAAAAGCTTTGGGTTGGCTCCAGGCAAGGGTTGTTGCAAAGGCAAAGGTCATAGTAAGTTCTTCTCAATGAGCTTATCGAGGACTTTGGACATAGGACGTCCCAGATTAGAAAATCTTTGGGGTTGTCTAACTGCACTGACTTGTACATTACTACTCGATGGTCGAATAGCATGAATCTGAATATTACTACTCGAGCTAGCCCCCTCTTTGCCCTTAGAACCTCTTCCGAAGAATTTCTTCTCTTGAGCCAAATCTAATTCTTTCTGGACCCCAAATCTGTATAATTCTTCAAAATTCCTGTTCCCCAAATCCCTCAATTTCCTAAACAATACGGGAACACACCCTTCTATTTCTAGACCAACTGATCGGACTCAGCTGGCCTATGCCTCATCAAGGACAATTTTCCCCTCCAACAAGTCAGGTAATCAATAAAAAGCTCATTAAAGTTCTATTTGGTATTCTGCAGATCTCTCAGGGACACCTCTAGTTGAACGTTGAGACCATATTGCTTGACAAAAATAGTGCACAATTCTTTCCAATCCGACTGAACATGTGGTGCCAAAGTGTAATACCAACGAATCGACGCTCCTTCCAATGAAATAGGGAACTACTTAATAATTTGGCTCTCAATTAGCTCAGTAGCCTTCATGTATGTTACATATTGCTTCAAATGCAAATGGGGATCCTCAGCACTAATATACTTCTTCATGTTTGGGAATTTAAACTTATGAGACAACGGTTCATTACCCTTTTCCAAATTCATATCGTAATCTAGGGGGGCAACCATACCCTTCTCCTTCATCATCACCTATATCTGGTTCATCACTTTGGTCATACTCTTAGCCCACTCAGTCTGACCCACATCCTCGACTAGGATGACATTTCTTTGATTCACCAGATTGGCCAATACCATCACATTGTCTTCTTCCCTTCCTCTAATTGGTATTTCCTCATCAAGATCGACCAAATCAGTTCGCGGTGCATTGGGTGGCTGTGTTTGCTGACTTTCTCTGATAAGCTTAGTAATCTCCCCTATCATTTCTCTCATCATTGCCCGGGTTTCTATTATTACTTCCTCTTTCCACTGTGCCCCAAATGCCTCTAGATCGAACCCTTTTGCCATTCCTAATTCTGAATTTCTGACCAAACGACCTGAACTAGCTCGGACCCACCCTACTGAGCTTAAAGGATCTATAGCACTGCAAAACAGTTGGTTAGAATGATGCATGATGTGTATGCATGATATGCAAGTTCATTTTATTTAGAAATAAAAGGTCGCACACAAAAAGATATACAAGATCAAAACATGGAACTTAAACGTGCAAACTTTCGCCCTTATTTCTCCCACACACACATTCAATGGCGAGTATCTTGTCCTAGGATTTTTGGCTTGGGTTTTAATAATCCGCAGGGGATAATAAAACCGACGCATGTAGGAAAACTCTCAAAATGATTCAAATAAGCAATGGTTCCTTTAAATAAAGCCCGAGTCCACTTTCTATGAGCCAAGATCCTTAAAACCATAAAGTTACTTGTCAAGGCCCATTTGAAATGGGTTATGAGTAGCATGAGAAGCCTTTGTTGACTAGCTTATTTATAATGGGCTTTGGTTGGACATGAGGGCCCATTTTATTTTGGACTGCTTATTGATGGGTTTGAGATTTATTTTAAGGGTCCATTATATGGCATAATACACATGCAAATGGAAAAATTCCTAAGGATAGTCATTAAGTCATTACATGGGCTTAAGTCTTAGGTAAAAAGCCTTCAGCTCCCACAACGATATACATCCATATACGTCTCCCCACTCAAGGGTCAAACAACATGGATTAGTATGTATCGTGAGTGACAATAATCAAATATTCCACCACCAGGTTTGAGTGAAACGTAGGTAGCGAAGTACTGACAATTGTTGGGTTTTTTTGGGATTGAAGTGCTCATTGTGTGCAAAATGTGTAGTGAAGGCATAAATACAAAAGAAATAAGAAAATAATTAAAGATGATAAAACACAAAACACTGGAATCAGTTTCTCTATCCCCAATGGAGTCGCCACTATAAGCGGCGGGGTTTAGCGCATGCCCAAGTGTTTGGCGACCACGACACTGTGCGGGCTCGAGGCCCACTAGGAAATACAATATAGGTCTTAAGCCTATTTGGAGATGGAGTCACCACCTAGATAAAAGCTGGGACACACTATACAACAACTGGAACCCATAGAGGTTCCCAGAAGCCATCATCAGAGATCAGGTTTGGAAACTGGGTATGAGCGTTTGAATGCTCACCCAACCTTGTGGTTGGCCTCCGTTTGTGTTTTACATTTTATTACCCTTTAATTATTTAATTATTTCCTTGGTTACCACACATAAAAAAAATTCCCTTCGGATAATAGCCAAATTTTACAATCAAGTCTGAGTTTGCACATTAGTCCAATTTCATGCCTTTAAGTCCTGACATTCAAAAAAATGCAGTAAATGAAATAAATAATAATTTACAACCATACATTCAAAATCAAATAGGGAAAGGGATTAAGGATTACAATGCTTTTTAGCTAAATAAATGAAATAATATATAGAAAATAAACCGATAAAATAACATGAAAGCGACAATGTACAAGGGATAACTAGCAAAAGTGATTACTCAATGACAAAAATCATCAAGTAATTCCTACAAATAACACATGGTTAGCCCTTCCTTTCATAAAAAAAAATTGAAATCACATCTGACAATATTTACAAGGAGACTCTATATAAAAAATAAGGTTTTCACATTATGGACTAAAGAAACCATCAAATAATCAAGATAATCACCATCATGCAATCATACAAACATATTTAAGGTCAAAAGGGGACATACCGAAGTGGATTTCACAACAAATGTTAATAAAAAATGAAGTAGGAAGCAGGTTAACCCTATCAATGAGGCGATCACCTCATTGATGAGGCGACGCCTCATCAACAGGGGCTCTTATAATTCTGAGCCAATAAAGGTAACACACACACAAATGATAGACTCCCTAAAGGCCTGTCATTGGGCCAATCGCCTCATCAATGAGGTGATCACCTCATTAAGATGAGGCGACACCTCTGTGAAGAGGCATCACCTGATCACCAGGCCAGCTCTAACTCCCAAGACGTACAGATTTCTACTCTAAGTAATCAAAACATGCATATACACACTCCACACTCATCATACTACGACTACATGCAAAATTATTCAAAGATCCATCAATAAAATGAGATATCAGGCATGACACACTAGAGATAAACCTAAAATGTACTAATGGCTCAGTTACACATAAGCATGAACACCCAAAATGATGAACATGTCAAGTTTAAGTGCAGATTTTATACCAAAATGAGAGGCCCTTAGAGCTGTTTTAATTGAGATCCTTGCTAGGATGTGTTATCTACCTTTGACATAAGTTTCTTCCTTCTTCTCTTATGAAGAAAGTGGACCTCTTTTCTTCAACCTTCCTCCCCTTTCTTGAGGAAGTTTTTTCTTTTCTTTTCCCTCTGTCTTTTTTTTTTTAGAGCTTCCTCTCTCCTTTCTCACCAACCTCCCATTTTCTTCTCTCTCTTTTTTCTTTTATTCCTTAGCTTTCCCATGCCCCTAAGCCTCCTAACCCATCATGAGCTCTCGTAGACTTTTTTCCTTCCCCAAAAGTCTTTTTCTCAGGCAAGAAGTAGGTCTGGAAAGTGGGGCCTGCACCACTTGATCGTCATGATTGCAGTTGCATTAAATGCAGCTGTAAGTGGGCTGCCATAGAGGCAGCACCTCATTGATGAGGAGATCGCCTCATTGGTAGTTGCCAAAGAGGTGATCACCTCATTACATTGAGGCAATGCCTCTTTGGCTCGGGCCTGCGCTGGGCCAAGCTGGCTTGGGCCAAATTTGGATAATTAGGCTCGGTTTTGGGTTTTTTAGGCTTCTAGGTTTTCAAGTCCACTTTCCACTTAGAGATTCAAGCTTCATTCCCATATCCAAGTTCACATTCTCATCATTGGGCTTGACAATGAGCCAGTCAAACTGAGCAACACTAATTCGTCCCCTAACACGGGTCGACCGAATCGGGTGTCTACACTAATGTTATTTGGATTAAAGTTTTTCAAGTTTTCAAATGATAATGAATTTATTTTCACATGTTAAATATTTCCTAAGGCATAAAATTAAAATGTTACGATGTTTCATAAATTTTTTTGAGACACGTTCACTTTAATAAATTATGTGAATAAGTCTCGAGGGGGCATTTGTAGAGATGTAAATTTTCAAAAATTATTTTTAGACCAATAGTATATTTTTGATCTATTAAATAATTTAGTTAGACTAATTAATATTTTTAGTCTAATAAATTTATAAAGATTTTAGACTAATTAAATATTTTGGTTTATTATCTTATTAAATTATTTTAATGGCCAATCAAATTATTTCAAAAATTCCATTAAGATAATCCTAAATAATGATAATTATAAAAATCATTTATTTAAATAATGATGTTGATGAGCTAATTAAATTGTATTTTGATTAAATTCAATCCTATTATTAGAGTTATGAAATTCCATAGCAATTGTACTGCCTCTACAAATCCCTATAAATAGAGTATTGAGAAATAAACTTATTTTAACCAAGCCAGCTAGAAAGCCTAAGCTCATCATAAGGAAGCTTCTAAATTAAGTGGCTAATTATTTAGTTAGTGTGAGAAATTATTAAGATTAGTTGGCGTGAGTTGCATTACTTTTAAGTGTATAGTTAGGATTTAATTGTATTAGTTAATTTGAGTGGTTTGTAATGATTCTTAAGTGGTATAAATAAGTCTATTGCAAAGAGATTTATGCATCAAAAGAAAAATAAGAGAGAAGAAGAAGTGTGAGGAAGCAAAAATTTTAAGTATTTAAGAGTGTTTAATAATAAAGATTATTTATTTTTGAGTGTTTAGTAGTTAATAAAGTGGTATCAAAGCCAAATATTGGCATATAGTATACCAAATCAAAGATCTTGGAAAGACTAATCCAATGATGCCGAAATCATCCCGATTAAAGATTGAACGTGATGCCAATCATCGTCAGAAGTTGCTGCTAAAAACCTAGTCAACTGACTAAGTTGAAGCCCAATGGTGAAGCCGAGTCATTGATCGAGCCGCTAAGACATTTGAGCGAGCTGTTGAGTTGATGATCGAGCCATTTAACTGAGCTGTTGACTGAATTTGACTTTTTGATCGAAGTCCCTCTTAAGTTTTTTAGCATTCTGAATCCATCCATGCAATCAAATTTTGCAAATTCTTTCTAGATTAAGCAGTATGGAAAATAGTGTGTCATCCTTCTAAGTTCTAACACTCAATAATAACAATTATGACAATTAGAGTATCAAATGAAGGCTCACCTTAGTGCACATGATGTTTGGGATATTGTAGAGAAAGGCTACAATGAACCAAAAAATGAGGCATCATTATCCTAGTCTAAAAAGGATAGTTGAAAAGATTCAAGAAGGAAGGATAAAAAGGCTCTCTTTCTAATCTATCAAGCCCTAGATGATGACAGTTTTAAGAAAATTTCAGATACAAACTTTGCTAAACAAGTATAAGAGAAGCTCCAAACATCATCTAAAGGAGAAGAAAAAGTAAAGAAGGTGTGTTTTCAAACTTTAAGAGAAGAGTTTGAATCTCCGAATATGATAGGAGGTGAGACCATTTCTGATTATTTTCTAGAGTTTTGGTTGTTTCTAATCAACTTAAAAAATGGTGAAAAGTTAGAAGATGTGAGAATAATGGAAATGATAATCCGCTTATTAAACCCAAAGTTTAAGCATATTGTTATAACTATAGAAAAAAACTAAAGACTTAGAGGAAATGAAGATTGAGCAACTTTTAGGCTCATTATTAGTGTATAAAGAGAAGCATAAGAGGAAGTAAGGAATCTTTGAGCAACTCCTTAAACTACAACTCAAAGATATGCATAAAAGCCAACACAATAAAAGAAATCAATATGGCCTAAGCAAAGGTGGAGGTCGTAGATAAGGTGGAAGTCATGGTCATGGACGAGGTTGGAGTTCTTACAATAGCAACTTTAATAACTATAAGAAAGGTGAAACTTTTACAAGAAGTTATAGGCAATCCAAACTCGAGGTATAATAAATCTCAAGTTTAATGTTATAATTGTTCGAATTATAGGCATCATGCATTAGAATGTAGAGCTCCTAACAGTAAAATTAAAGAAGAGACTAATTATATAGAAGCAAAGATAGAGGAGAAGGAGACAATGCTACTACCCTACAGAGACAATATTGAAGATCAAAGAAATACTTAGTACCTTGGTACTGGTGCAAGTAACCATATGTGTGGAAAAAGAAGTATATTTATGGAACTCAATGAATCATTGGCTAGCAATGTTTCCTTTTGTGATGATTTAGAAATATTAGTAAAAGGAAAAGGTAACATCCTTATTCATGTTAAAGATGGTAGTCATTAATTAATTTTTGATGTTTATCAATACCTAATATGACATGCAACATTTTGAGTATGGCTCAGCTCTTAAAAAAAAGGCTATGATTTTCACATAAAATATTATAGTCTTTTTATAAGAAATGACAATGGAGATTTAATAGCCAAAGTAAAAATGTCAAAGAATATATTGTTTCCTTTGAATATTCAAAATGATGTTGCAAAGTGTTTGAAAGCTTGTTATATAGATGCATCTTGGTTATGGCATCTTCGATTTAGGCACCTTAACTTTGGAAGGTTGGAACTATTATCGAAGAAGAGAATAGTGAGAGGACTACCTTTCATCAAACATCCAGATCAATTTTTTAAAAGTTGTTTACTGGAAAGTAGTTCAGAAATAGCTTTCCCAAGGAATCATACTTAACAGTCAAAAAGCCATTAGAGCTCATTCATACTGATGTGAGTGGGCCAATTACTCCAAGCTCTCTCAGTAAAACTAACTATTTCCTTGTTTTTATTAATGAATTTTCAAGAAAAACTTGGGTATATTTCTTAAAGCAAAAATCAGAGGTCTTTGAAGTATTCAATACATTTAAAGTTGGTATGGAGAATGAGAGCGGTCAGAAGATTAAAGTAATGAGATCAAAACAAGGAGGAGAATTCACTTTAAATGAATTCAAAGAATTTGGCAATTTCTTACTATTCCAAGATCTCCACAACAAAATGGCATTGCAGAAAAAAAAAATATAACCATCCTTGATATGGCACAAAGCTTGATCAAAATCAAGCATTTATTAGTATAGGTGATATGCCCTAGAGGCCAATCACATATTTTGATATTATAAATTATCCCAAATGGCAATAAAAGAATATTATATTATTTGAAGTGTTTATTTAATTGAATATTTTATTCATGAGCTTTTTGTTAAATGAATTCATTATGAGTTGATTATATGAGCTACAAATTTATTTAGTACATATGCTATAAAATGTTAATAATTATATAATTAATATTTAGGTATTATTAATTAGACTATCACCTCTACCTATTTTCCTTGATTAGTATGTGATACTAATAGTGGGAGGTAGTGAGTCTCATGCTACTATGAGTGATCGCAATTTTTTCAGTTTTTAGAGTTTATGTGTTTCTGAGGGATGTAACAACTTTATCGAATAAGGAAAAATTATTAGTCTTGGGAGGAATGAGATGCTTCTTTTAATTTTGTAGAGTCGCCAGCTATACAAGAGCATGTGGAGGGGGGAAATGCATGTGGTCATGCGCCTGACACATGGCCATATGCCTTCCCCTCTCTAGTCTACTTAAGACATGCATTTTTTAGTTTTAGGGAAGCTGCTTTCGGCCTTTTCTAAGTTGTTTCATCTTTCTTTGACCCTTTTCGAGTTTTGAATTTTTCTACTTCCAAATTTTTATTTTTATTTGCATAAGATTTTGTTCCCTAAAATTCCTAAGGGTCTAGAGGATATCTTTTTGGACATCAAGGGTAACTTCATAGAGGCCACTGAGTTGGGACTTTCATTATGAGGACTAGTACTTATGGTCTGTCTAGCACTCAAGGTCCCTAACCATCTAGGGTTTCTCATGGAAACCTGATTCTTATGGTTCATAGTCTGGAGACTAACGCTTGGGCTCAATATCATCGCCAAGTAGGTCCTTCTTTGTCCTCTGTATTTTATTTAGCCGTTTAGGCTACCTTGTTGTTTGTTAGCTTTTGTTATATTTGTTATTCTTTCAACTGAGGTTACTATAACTATAGTTATGTAGCTCTTGTTGTGACTATTAATTCGTAATTTTATTATAAGTAATAATAGCTTAATAGCCTTGCTTTATTTTCGATTTTGATTATCTGCTAGTGCTTGCTGTAATGCTTATCTTTTCAGGTTTTAAATCTTAGTCTTGTTAGATAGCAGAGAAAAAAGATGTGTCAGCATTTATTATATGTGTAGATTATTGATAGAGTACCTATTATTTGTAGCCTCATAGGTCTGTTATTCTATTGCCTAGTAGCTTCAATAGGATCAACATATACTATCTAGGTCTTCCGCTATGTGTGAACTAAATGGATGTAGGGAAGCGTTAATGGGATTATCATTGTGCTTTCTTATGACTCATATGCATTGAGTCAGATTGCTAAATACACATTGATTAAGCGATGGATAGACACAATGCATACTTTTCACTTGCCCACTAAGGAGATGACCATCACTTCTCTAGACTTTGTTGCTATCATGGGCTTCAGCTTTTCTAGGGAGCTTGCTCCCTTCAGTGATGAGGAGTGTTCTTTTTCGATGGTGAGGAGGTGCCTTATTATAGAGTTGTTAGGGGTGCCTACCCTTATGAAGTCTAGTTTTCCATACCTCACTTATTACAAGGAGTTTATCTCCCCATTCAAACGATGAATGACATTGATCTTGTTTTGACAGAGCAACTGGCTCATTACTTCTTGCTTAATTTATTGAGTGTTGTCATCTTCCTAAATCCTTTAGTACAATTAGTCTATAGTTATTGTCTATCCTGAGAGATTTAGATAGCCTATCGAGTTACTGTTGTGGTACTGCTGCTTTTGCCTATATGTACTCGAGTCTAGATGTTGCATGCCAAGGTGGCTCAAGGTTTTGTGGATGCTTGTTTGTGCTGGATGTGAGTAAGAGTTCTTTTCCGTTTGCTCTTTTTGAATTTTGCTTTTTTTCCTAATTTTTTGAGTTCTGATTTTAACAAATATGGGCTTATTAGTTCGGGGTTCTTCCTCGTCCGACCATCAAGCATTTCTTAGAGGATCGTTTTCCTTATTATTCTAGTTGGATTAGGAAGACCACTTATTTGATTGAGGATTGCATAGAGGCCCAAGACTATATGGATAGGTTGTTGCTTGGATAAGTATGCTTGATTCTTGTTGTGTTAGTTGTTTCATTTTCTGGAGATTTTTTATTCATTTTTTCCTTTTAAGCAGATTCTCCTTCGCTATGGGTGGTGAGGTCAGAATGGTCGACATAAATGGTGATAGTATAGCAATTGATAAACAGACGAGTGCTACTCCCTAGCCTTACTAGCAAGATGTGGTATTTAGGTGATCATTAGTGGGATGGTCCATTTATAAGGAGAGTCCATGTTCCTCCTCCTAGTGACATGTTCTAGAGTCATGAGCTTAGTGTGGATGTGCTTGCTATTTCCATGATAGGACATCCTTCTGAGAGTCTCCTAGAAGATACAGGATCTCTTTATGTTGATGTGTTGATCTCGTAGTTGATTAATGTTGTGGCTAGTGGCACCTTTCCTCCACCTCCTCCTTCTCAGGTGGATGGGGCTTATCCTTCAGATTCGAGGGTTGGGCCATCACGTGGATCATCAAGAGTTACTTCCTCTGATCTGGTAGGCTTTTATTCTTATCTTGTACCAGCAAGTAATAAACTTTGTTAGTAATAAGCTATAATTGACATGGTTATAGGGGCTTACTTGCAGCAAAGGGGATCCTATCGAAAGATATCAGTGTCCCATTTTGAGGAGGCTGAGGGCACATTCTGTACTAAGGTGACTACCCATGCTAGCAGTGTGGCTTCTGGTGGTGTCATTCTTAGGGACTTGGTAGTTAGATAATCCTTGGTTTTATTTGGGATCGACATCTTTAGTAGTAGAGTGTATCTTGATTTGCCTCGACTCGGCTTTCCACAATAAGATGTTATTCCTCCTGACACTACCTATGCTCGTGCTTTATTTCACTTATTTACCTTCATTTTGCATATTTAAGGATTGGTGTTTGACTTATATACTTGTTTTTTGTAGATCCCAATCTCTTTTAGCCAGTACTGGTATATTGTTGCAGGGAGCGCGCAGTAGCACTTTATAAAGTTTACAAATAACCAAAAGGTGTGCTTTCTTTATTCTACCTATTTATTTATGCACATGTTTTATGTATGTGTGTATGATATGCAATTTTCATGTAATGCAGGTTGAACATCTCCATGCTAGCTGCAAGTGGGAGTGGGAGTGCATAACTTATCGTGATCGTATTGGTAAGCTAAAGTCATGGTTGGCATCCTTCACGATGAATGATGAGGAGCTTGGATCAGATAATGGGGATGCTTGAGTAGGATTGATGCCTCAATTTTGATGGTAACCATGACTGATGTAGTTATTTTAAGAGCTAGGTGTAGGTCTTTTGGCTTTGTGGTTGTTTTGTTGTATCATTTTCCTAAGGTCATAGACTCTAGGTGTTATATCTAGGCATTTGTCCCACATGTGTTGTATGATATATGTATGATAATGACTATAGTATATATTCTTCTTACCATTGCTATGCTTGGAGATGTATAGCATTGCTATTGTCTATCTCTTTTATTTTTTCCCTTTTTTTCCTAAGGTGTCTCTTTTTAGAGATTTTCGCGCTTAGCTAGGTTTTTTTTTCTTCCCTATTTTGCCTAAGGTGTCTCCTTTTGGAGCTCTTCAGACATAGCTAGGCTTTTTTTTAAAAAAACACTTCAACAATAATGGTTAATCTCAAGGATAGAGTTCAAAAAAGATAGCAAGAACTATGGTTATGTAATGAAAGAAAATGAAAAGCATATTTGATGCAATTCATGATGATTAAATGCATTGCACTTTTCAAAGACATTTTGTATATATCGATAATCATTCTCATTTTACTAAAATCATTTAAGAAAAGCACAAGTGCATTCATACAAATTTTGAACTTAAGGTTACCTCTATTCCTAACTAGCCTTCTCAAGTTTTCTAGTTAAGTATTTTCTCTTTTTCCCTAATTTTTTCCTAGGTTGCCCATGTAAGGTTTTCAACCTAGCGAGAAGTCCCTAATTTTTACTTGAGCAGCCATTTTTAGGATTTTAACTTAGTAGGATTTTTTTTGCCCTAGATTACTTTTTTAGGCAATCCGTATTGATAGGTTTGAAGAATTCATTGCCTTCATAATCCATCAATTTGGGTGCTCCTTTCGATAGGACATGTTTGACTAAATACAAACCTTCCCTATTTGGTATGAATTTCCCTCTGCGGTCTGGATCATTCTACCTTGCTTGCTTCAACACCCAATCTAATACTTTCACACTCTTGTGTTTCACCTTTCTGTTGAAAGTTTTAGCTAGTTGAGCTCGATACAACTGAGTGTGGTATAGAGCCTTAAGCCTTCGACTATTTAAAAGAGTGAGATTATCGTGCCTCTGCTAGACCCATTATAATTTTGGCAATTCAAATTAGATTGCTACATGAAGAGACTTGATTTCTATTTTGACTAGAAGTACTACTTCTGACTTATATACTAGTGAGAAAGGAGTTACTCCTATTGAAGTTCTGACTATTGTTTGATATTTGATAAGGCATTCAATAATCTATTTGCCCAATCTCAGTAAGTTAAAGTCATCTTTGACAAAATCTTATTGATGTTCTTGTTTGCAACTTTGATGACCCTATTTGCTTATGGTCGGTAAAGAGAAGATTTGTGATGTTCCACCTTATCACTCCTTAGTAGTTCTTTAACCTCCCCTATAAATTGAACACCGTTGTCAAAGATGATATGATAGGGGATTCCATATTAACAGAAAAATTTCTTTTAATGAACTTAGCCACTTGCTTGGCTATTATCTTCTTGAACTTTTCTGCTTTGACCCACTTTATGAAGTAATCTAATGCTATTAAAATGAACTTGTGTTGGATTGAAGCTGTCGCGTGGATTTCCCCAATTATGTCTAGTCCTTATATTGAGAAGGGCCATAGAGAGGAGATGTGGTTTAATTCTATTAGGGGAAAGTGGCTGACATTCTTGTTGATTTGACACTTGTGGCATTCCCTTATGAATTTGATGCAGTCTTCAATCATCATCATCCAGATGGACCCTTGTCTGATTAGCTTCTTAGCTAGGATTTCTCTATTCATGTGTTGACCATTAACACCTTCATGTATCTCTTCTATTGCTCTTACAGCCTCAGTTTCATCTAGACATCAAAGTTGTAACTCATATGAAGTTCTTCTGTATAACACACATTGGTGTGATATGAATTTTAATACTAATCATCGAATAACTTCTTATATTTTTCACTTGCTTGATCGGGGTAGGCTCATTCCTTCATATATCTTTAAATGTCATAGAACTAGGGTTTTTTAGCTATTTCTATCTTTGCTACTCTACAACTCTTATGACAATGTTATCCCAATCTGAGCAGGATTAAAGGCTTTATGGGCATTTTAGATGGTCCCTCCCATATTGATGTTAGGGAAGCAAGTGCATTTGCCATCTGATTATGGTTTTTGGGGAGATAAATGATTCTGCATTTTTGAAAGGACATGGCAAACAACTTCAAGTGATCCAAGTAAGGCCTTAGGTGCTGCTCTTTCAATTCCCACTCTTTTGTGGCATAGTTGATTACTAGCATAGAATCTCCAAAGATTTAACTTCTATAACATCTAGGGCTATCAGTGCTTCTATTCTAAGTATGCATGCCTCATATTCTACTTCATTATTTATGACTCTGAACTTGAGCCTTTTAGTAATTGGTACTACTTTGCCTTTTAGGGATTTGTAGTATGACATTGATTCCTATGCTGAACTGATTAACTACTCCTTCAAAATACATCTGCCATCCTTGAATCTCGATGGTTGAACTAAGGTCATTGAGGAAGTCTAGTTGGATTTCTTCTACATCTGGAATGAGGTTGAGAGCTAGAAATTTAGCCACTAGTCTTCCCTTTGCTACCTTCTTAGTCAGGTATTGCATATCAAATTCTATCAATAGCACAAGCCACCTGGCATGTTTTCCTACCAAGGAGGGACCTTCATAGAGGTACTTCATTGGATCCATTTTAGACTTGCCTGAATTCTGTAGGATTGAAAGTAATGTTTGAGTTTCTTTATTGCCTATACCATTGCGAGGCATATATGCTCGACTTGGCTATACTTTTCTTTATACGACAACATCTTTTTACTTAAGTAATAGATTATGCATTTTTCTTTCATTCTCCCTCTTGGGCTAACATTGCACCGACCGCATTTCCTTCGATGGCCAGATACATGGTTAAAGGTATCCCTGGTTTAGGTGGTTTCAAAATTGGTGGGTTAGCTAGGTAGCTTATATCTTATAAAATGATAAATGACACTACTTGTTCCACTCAACTATTTGATCTTTTTTAAGTAGCTTGAAGATTGGTTCACACACGACTGTCAACTTGGTGATGAATCTGCTAATGAATTGTAGCTTCCCTAGAAACCCTCTAATTTCTTTTTCTATTTTTGGCATTGGCATCTCTCTAACAACTTTTTCTTTGTCTAGATCTATTTTAATCTCATTCTAACCAACAACATACCCCATCATCTTTCCTAAAGTGACCTCAAACACACATTTCTTCAGATTAAGCCTGAGACTATACTTCTCAACTCTTTTAGGAACTTTTTGAGATCATACAAGTGTTCACCCCTAGTTTTTTACTTATCATCGACGTACACCTCCACTTCTTTGTGAATCATGTCATGGAACATTATAGTTGCCATTCTCTGGTAAATTGTTCCTACATTCTTCAAATCAAAAGGCATTACTCTATGATAATAAGTGCCCCATTCTATTATGAAAGTTGTTTTTTCTTTATTAATGATGGCCATCAAGATCTAATTGTACCCAAATAATCCGTCCATGACAAAGTACATTACAGGTGTGGCGGCACTGTCAACTAGTATATCTATGTGAGGTAGTAGGAAATCATCTTTCAGGCAGGCTTAGTTCAAATATCTGTAGTCGATGCAAATTGCAACTCTTCCATCTTTCTTTAGTATTGGCACCACATTTGCCAACCATTCTAAATAATCTACTACCTCTAGGAATTTTGCCTTGATATGCTTCTCAATGTCTTCTTTCACTAATTGGGCCCATTCTGGTCTGAGCCTTCTTAGTTTCTATTTTACTAGTTTGCACCCATCTTTGGTAGGGATGAAGTATTGAGCAATGTCTTTGTTGATACCAAAAAAATCATTGTATGTCTAGGCAAATACTTTTGAATTTTTGAATTTTTTTTCAATTTCTCTCCTCTCTTCAGGGGTAACATCTTTCAAAATATTTAGAATGCGTGGTTCAGATTCTATGCCAATGTTAAATGATTCGGTGCATATGGAATGAATGTTAAATATATTATCATCTTAATCAATGCAATACACACTACCATCAGGAAATACATCAAACAAGTAAGCAAAATCAAATTTCATTACATTAACTTTAAAGTTCATTACATCATCAGTTTCAAACAAAGAAAAATTACAGATATTAATGAAGCAAACTTTCTCTAGATCAGTCGCTTGATAGATGGTTATGTCCTCGGATCACCCATTATTTGTATGTCTCATCAATAACATTGTTCTTACCACTAGTATTAAAATAATGGATGATTCTCTTCCTCCATGTCATTCTGAAGTGATCCACAAATTGTCCTTACCATTAGCAATAAAATGGTGGATGATTCTCTTCCTCCATGTCATTCTAAAGTGATCCACAAACCTTTGTTATATCTTGCTGCCAAAGGAATCTACAAGCCTATAAGGTACGTGCTATTTCTCGCCAAACTATCTCTTTACTAATGTTGGATAGTAGTGGGTTCATGACCATGCAGTTGACATATATGCATAGAGTCATATGTTCTAGCTTCCACTATGGGCACATCCATCTCACTCTGTATTCTAGCATATCCTTCATGCATTCAACCCATTCTTGGGCTGAGCATCCATGAACATCCTTATAGTGTCTCTCTAGGTGATTCCTGGGTTGGTATCTCCTTTAGTTACCTACAGGTTTGTCGAGATGACTTAGCCTTTCTTGTAACCATATTTGAAGCAATAGGGGGCTCTTAGTAAAGTTTGAACTTTTTCCATTTTCAAAGTCATCTAAACCTGGAATGGTACCTGCTAAAATTAGTGGGAAGGGAGTCATTTCGCATTCTATTCCTTTAATGTCTTGGAGTATCTAAGGTACCAGTCTTCTTAGTAGTGTAAGCAGCTAGGACTTGTATGAGAATCAGTCATTTGCACTTAATGACTAATTTTTCAAGCTTTTATGAGCTTAGATCAAGAAAAGTAGCTCCAAGTCTTGGGTACTTAATATCTTGGCTAGTAAAGACTTCTTCTTCAGTCTGAGTGGGGATTCCCCCTACTATGGCACTGAATTCCTCATATAATAGGCATAGTTCTATAATGTTAAATTGGACTACGTGCTCTTGAGGGTCCTAGAATGACATAATAATATTTGAGAGTTCATAGTCGAGGTACATATGCTGGAATGTCTTGATGCATAACATTCCGTATAGTTGCAAGCTCTTCCAATCAACCTTATTAAGGTTATAGAGGAAATTTCTAGTGATGTTGGTTTAGGTTTGGGGAAATTTCTTAGATCCTAGCTATTAGTTTTCCATTACGTCAACAAGAAGATTCATCTTTATGATCACTCAGGTTTGAACATTGTATTCCTATACATTTGTCAAGGTTATTTAAATGAATGATGCATGATGTGTGCCTGCAAAAAGAAAAGGGTGAGCATGTATGCAAGGAGTGGATACAAAATCCTATAATGAAAGTTGACCATTACTATAAGAAATAATGGTTAGTTTGTGCTATCTACATGTATGTTATATGTGCATGATTAATCTTGAGAGTTAGTTAGTATTTCCTGCACAGTGAATAAACCAATCATAAGTAAGCTCTTGCTTCCAACCTTATTTCTTCATGGGGTCATTCAGTTTCTTTCCTAGGTGGGTTTCAAACCTATAGCCATTAGGGGACTATGGTTCTGCTCTAGGAACTAGGTTGTTTTGATTTATGTGGATCATAACCAAAGGGTAAATTGAAGAACAATACCAAAATGTACTTAAGGTAATCACATGATGTTAATGTGGCGATCAATTGTCAAGCTTCAAATGATGTACAAAGCTTGTATATGCCTGTATGCATAAGGCCAAGGTCAATCAAAAGGGGTCTGAGTTCTTGCCCCTCTATCGATATTCAATATGTTTACCGAGAGTTATAAAAGTATCGTTTGATAGTTTATAGTTTGATTTTGTCAACATAAAGGTCCATACTCTAGTTAAATTCCTAACCTATTTGTTTCATTTGATAAGAATAAATGGACGACATCTCATAGGTTTCATTATCAAGGGATGTTGTTACTTGTTAGTTCGCATAGACTATTCAAGTTGAGGTACATGATTCTTATCATTCCTCATGCTTCGGGCTAGAATGAAGTAAATGAGAATTATGTGGATCTGAGCATAAACATTCTATGAAAACTAACATTACAATGTCATTTAGTGATAGACACTAGGAGAGTCATGTCATTTATGAATATAAGGTCAAACGGACATTGTAAGGACAAGGATAGCATGCACAACTTAGTGGAATCCTAATAGATGTTACTAATGGCCTATCTACATAAGCTGAGTTAGGGTGAAAGGCTAAGGGTTCCTTTAGTGAGAATGCCCCCATATGACTATAGTTATGGACTCCGGTCAGTGAGTCTAGCATTCTTTTGATAACTTGATCACCCCCCTTTAGGACATGGGTTACAAACTTTAGTCAGATGAGTTCGGTGAATGCACAAGTAAAGACTAAAGGTGATAATACCTATCTTTTTCACCCCATGACTCGAGTGGAATCATGTTGACAATATCATTTAGTATTATTAAGGTTTTAGGAACTAGTGGTGCACATATGATATGTAGCCCAAATGCAGTGGTGAGGGGCTCTATACGATTGAGTCTTACATAATAAGAAATAGTCATTTTTGAGTTGATCTCTCCTAGAAATCCCCAATAGAGTCGCCATTATGAGTGACAGTTGTAGACGGTGAGGTTTAGCTCGCATCCAAGATTTTAGCAACCACAACATTGTTTAGGCTCAAGGCCTTAGAGAACACACTAACCACTGTCACAAAGCCATGGTGTGGAGATAAGGAGTCACCACCCAGGGTAATAACTGGGACAAATTGAAAAGGTGGTACTCGATTCCCTAAAAGAAAGCTAGCAAAATAACCAGGAGATTCTGGATACGGAATACTAACTTCTCTTAGTCCTATGTTCTTTTAGAATAATTTTATAAATGATTATTTCATCCTCTAGTTACATGCAATTTTATTAAACCCTAATTAACATCCATCTAACCCAAAAGGCAATAGGTCAATAAAATTACAAGTAAAAATGCATAAAAAAGGAAATGTCCCTATGTCTAAACTATGTTAATTTTATTTTATAAGTTAGCTAAATCTACATTTTATTTACAAGTATAGATGGGCCTACATTTTATTAATTAGTAAGCCTAGATCTATTTATTTTTAGCCTTTCTAAGATATGGGCTTAAGTCTATTCAATTTTAAAGAAAAATTAAATTAGTGGGCCTAAGTCTCAATTGGTTCTATTTTAAGTGAAATATGGGTCTAGGTCTATTTATTTTAAAAGAAATAAAATTAAGTGGGTTGAGCTAAGTCTAAAAAATTTTATTTAACTAAGCGGGCCTAAAATCTAATTAACCTATGGGCCTAAATTGATTTTAATTATTTAAAAAACCTAAATCATTTTTAAGCCTTTTTATTAAGTGGGTTAGACCGAAACGTGAGCTTGGGGCCCAAAAAAAAACATAAAAAAAAAAAACAAGCCCAAAATAAATAAAACACAAAAAGTAGATCAAACAAACATTATAGTGATTTTCTAGAAAAAAAACCCTAAATTAATTACATGCAAACTCTAATTTAAGCTACTGCCACCATTGATTTTTATTTATTTTTTTACCCAATCGAACCTGATTACTAATTAATTTTAAAATACAAAAATTAAATTTTCAATATTCCCACTACTGGGGCTATTACAAACTATGTACAAAAATTAAATTAAATGATTATACACCTAGAAATTAAAATAACTATACAAAACACCAAAACTGGAAAAATAAAAAAATCCTAAGAACTATTGAAAAAATAATACAGGTTCATCCATGGCATTGCATGGATCTTCTGTTCAATTCTTAGATTTTAGACTATTTCCTCCTCAATCCACAATTGAGCATCAAACAAAAACACACACAAAATTATATTAGTAATGAAATAAGAAAACAATAACGAAATAAAAAACAAAAAAAGTTTACAAGAAGATAAGAGAAGAAAGAAAAAATGTTGTGCATATGCTTTGGCCCCTCAGACTAGGATTTTCACTATTGAAACTGTTGCCGATTCTGGACTAAGGCTTAAAAAATAGTGTTGCACTATTTTGGTTGAAAGAATTGTATAGAAAAGAGCTTTGACAAAATTGAAGTTCTTTGGTGCTCCAACATTCTCAGTGATGTCTCAGTTTTTTTAGGGTTTCTGCGTGAAAAAAGAAAAAACCCCAAAAAAATTCCCCCTTCCGCACGCATGGAGACTCTGCTTTTAAATGCAAAGTCTACGCGTACTGAACTTCCTCTAAAGGAGGAACGAATTGATGATCAGATAGCATTTTGGTTTTTTTATTTCAAAAATATTCTGTGTTTTAAAATAAAATCTTACCATTGAATTTTCAACCAATCAAAACACTAAAAAAATCAATAAAAAATAAGAAAAAATACGTGAAAAATAAAAAAAGGGACTTATTGCGCGTCGACATTGTGCAATGTCGACCAGCATTACACTAACGCCGATCCTAAAAAAAAATAAATAATAATAATAATAATAATAATAATAATAATAATAATAATTATTATTATTATTATTATTATACTTTTAATTACCAAAAGACCCCTGAAAAAATGACTTATTTGCAATCAAACCCTAAAAAAAAGTTACAATTTAGTCCTTAAAGTTTAGAAAATCAACAACCAAGTTCAATTTTTGAATGAATTTTATCATAGGGGCTTACATCATAATTTTGCACAATTGCATCCTGAAATTAGGTGCTTACAACAACAGTTTTTCAGTTTTTGGAGTTTCTATGTTTCCGAGGATGTGGCAACTTTACTTAATAGAGACAAATGATTGGTGTCAGGAGGAACAAGATGTTTTTTTATTTTATGGGAGTCGCCACCTGATTTTTAGAAAATTAGGAAAAGAAAGGAACAATAATGAGTCACTCAATGAGTATTACCCCCAACAAAGTTTTTCGGGTTCGGGGGATCACATATACTTTTTCACTATTTCTTATTATACGATATCCAATGTATAGCCACCGCAACACCCTAGTTTTAGCAATAACAGTTTGTATAGCATTCACACAATATATTAAATAATGGAAGATGATAAAGCTGAGATTTCATTATTACATTACTTTCCTATAAAAATGCATATAAAAGAAAAAAGGATTGTGGAAAGTAAATCTAGCTTGGATATAGTGGACCTGCAAGATTAACATGACTATGTATATAGCTTGCACGATTACATGAATAATGGGATAAGTGATGGATACTCAATCACTTAAAAGAGTAAGCAAAGAGTACACAATCATGCATATTTACAATGATATTTATGCTATGATAATACGTGATGACAATATAAAGGATGCATGGTGATATCATTGGACTAGGAACATGATGACTCTAGTTTGAAATATGATTTTTTCTTGTTATTGATATTTATGGTGTGATTTCATGTTTTGAAACTAGAGGATGCAAAATGATGATATGAAATGAGCAAAATAGAGTATAGATTATTCATATAGCATGCAAATTGCTATTCCTATCACACAAGCATAATAATATGTACAAATGTTGGCAATAGTAAAATAAAATATAGTGTGACAAAATAAACATGCCAAAATGATTGCATGGTCCTCAGATTCAACTGAGCATTATGAGTTTTAAAACTTTAGCTTCAAGGGATGAGTAAGCTTCCCTCGTTGGGAGGTTCAAAATGATGTGTAGAATGATGCTAGTCCATATACCTTTAAAGCATGCTTTGACAAAGATGATGTAGATGGTGGGGTTTAGCACGCATCCAAGATTTTAGTAACCGCAACATTGTTTAGGCTCAGGGCCTTAGGGAACACACTACTATGCAACAAAGTCATAGCGTGGAGAAGAGGAGTCGCCACCCAAGGTAATAACTAGGACAATTTGACTGGTGGTACTCAATTCTCTAAAAGAAAACTAGCACCACAACTAGGAGATTCTGGGAACATAATACTAACTTCTCTTAGTCTTGTGTTCATTTAGAATAATTTTATAAATGATTATTTCATCCTCTAATTACATGTAATTTTATTTAAACCTTATTTAACATCCATCTAATCCTAGGCATCTATTCAATAAACTTAAACATAAAAAACACACTCAATATCATGTTGTCCCTAAATCTAATCTATGATAATTTTATTAAAAAGTTAGCTAGATTTAAATTTTATTTACAAGTGAGAAAGGAACTAAAGAGGGTCTACATTTTTTATTAATCAGTGAGCCTAAATCTATTTATTTTAGTTTGTCTAAGGAATGGGCTTAAGTCTATTCAATTTTAAAGGAAATTTAAATTAGTGGGCCTAAGTCTAACTTGGTTTTATTTAAAATGTGAAGTGGGCCTAGGTCTATTTATTTTAAAAGAAACAAAATTAAGTGAGTTAAACTAAGTCTAAACAAGTTTTAATTAACTAAATGGGCCTAAAATCTAATTAATCTAATGGGCCTAAATTAATTTTAATCATTTAAAATCATAAACCATTTTTAAGCCTATTTAAAGTGAGTTGGACCTAAGCATGGGCTTGGGACCCAAAATAATATAAAAACCCAAAAACACAACCCAAAATAAATAAAACATAAAAAAGGATCAAACAAACATTTTAGTGATTTTCTAGAAACCTTAAATCAATTACATGCAAACCCTAAATTAAGCTACTGCCACCATTGATTTTTACCTAATTGAACCTAATTACTAATTGATTTTAAATGCAAAAAATTAAATCTTTCACTATTCCCACTACTAGGGCTATTACAAACTATGTACAAATATTAAAATTAAACAATTATACACCCATGAATTAAAATAACTACACAGAACACATAAATGCAAAATGAAAATTAAAACCCTAATATCTATTGGAAGACAACACAGGTTCTTCCAAGGCATTCCATGGACCCTCTGTCCAGTTTAAACACAAGCCGCATCTTCCTCAATCCACATTCAGACATCAAAATAAAAAATTAGTAAAATTTAATACTTAAATCAATAACATAATAAAAATAAGAAATCATAAAAAAAAATTAAAAGAATAGAAAAGAATGGAATAGAAAAGAACATTGATGATTTTAGATGCTATGCAAATGCTTTGAGATGGCCCCTCAGATTGGATTATCACCATTAAAATTGACTTAGTATTGATTTGATTCTGGATTGGGATTTGATTGCATTCGAAGACATTGACAGTATCCAAAATTAGGGTTTTGGAAGATAAGGGTGTGTGCGAGGTGTTCTTCGCGTCTGTGTGAGTCTAAACGCCCCCTGTATGCATGCAGACTCTTTGCTTTTTAAAGCAGAGTCTACGCGTACTGACTTCCTAAATTTGCAGGAATGGTTTTATCTCTTCAAAATAAACAAATAGAGTTTTGATTTTTGAAAGCTATTTAAGTGTTTTGAATGCGTTAAAATTTTTATCAGATAATAATAATAATTAAATTAAATTAAATTTTCATCCTATCAAAACACTGAAAAAATTGACAAAAACTGAAAAAAAAAATGAGAAAAATAAAAAAATGGGACTTTTTACGCATTGACATTGTGTAATGCCGATCAATATTACACAATGCCGATCCTAATTTTTTAAAAACTTTTAATTATTAAAAGACCCCTAAAAAATTGACTTCCTTATAATCAAATCCTAAAAAACGTTGCAATTTAGTCCCTAAAGTCCAAAAAATTGACAACTAAGTTCAATTTTTGAACAAATTTCATCATAAGGGCTTATGTCACAATTATGCACAATTGCATCCCAAAATTAGGTGCTTATAGTTGGCTCCTTTTGTCATTGTTTGCTTGACAAATTGCGACAAAGCAATAGAATCACACAATTTTGAAAGAAATAAATTAGGACACTTGATTATATCCTAAATGATAGATTGATGCTCAAATTGCTGAGCAAGGTGTGATGTTTGATAAGTCTCACTATATTTCCTGCTGAATATCTAGTGGACTTTATGAAAATAAGTTTCGCTATATTCCCTGTAGAGCATTTAGCGATGATAAATTGAAAACTTACTATAGTTCCTGTGGAACGTCTAGTAATGATGAATTTCGTTATATTCCCTGTGGGACCTTTAATGATGTACACTATATTCCCTGTGGGATGTTTAGTGATGATAAATTGAAAACTTGCTATAGTTCCTATGGAACATCTAGCACTGATGAATTTCGTTATATTCCCTATAGGACGTATAATGATGTACACTATATTCCCTATGGGATATCTAGTGAAGTTGAATTGAAAATCTGCTATAGTTCCTGTGGAACGTCTAGCACTGATGAATTTCGTTATATTCCCTATGGGACATCTAACAATGTATACTATATTCCATGTGGGACATTTAGTGAAAATGAGATTTTGTTATATTCCTTGTAGGACGTCTAACGCTGTACATTATATTCCCTATGGGATGTTTAGTGAAGTTGAGATTTTGTTATATTCCTTATGGGATGTCTAACGATGTACACTATATTCCCTATGGGACGTCTAGCGATGTACATTATATTCCCTGTGGGACGTCTAGTGAAGTTGAATTGAAAATCTGCTATAGTTCCTGTGGAACATCTAGCATTGATGAATTTCTTTATATTCCTAGTGGGACGTCTAATAATATACACTATATTCCTTTTGGGATGTCTAGTGAAGTTGAGATTTCAATATATTCCCTGTGGGACATCTAATGATGTATACTATATTACCTGTGGGATGTCTAGTGAAGTTAAATTGAAAATCTGCTATAGTTCCTATGGAACGTCTAGCACTAATGAATTTAAAAGTTTATGTCATAACCGCTATGCAATATATAACATAATGAAGGTTATGACTACTGTGCAACATATAACATAATCATTTGAAATTTATATCATAGCTACTGTGCAGCATATGAGTCCTTTGATTGAAACAATGCATGTAAAATGCAAAAATTGAATTATGTAATCTTTTTCTATATTCTATACTTGACAAAAAATTCAAAATCATAGATTGATTATGCAGTTTTAATAATTCAATGAATTATTAATTTGATGAATGTCATGATTTAATTAGGAATATATTCCTAATCAGAATGCAATTATGGACTAAATTGCAATGAAAGAACTTGGATCCATGTATAAGGACCAAAGTGAATATTTTCCACTTTATATTTACTTTCCTCTTTGCATGTAACATTCCATTATTTCATTTCTTCATTCATTCATTTTCTCTCTTTTCATTGATTTTCTTTTCTTGATTTCTTGATCATTTGATGTCAGATTTATGATCCATCTGATCCTATGGCCTCCTTGCCATTCAGACAATGTGAAGGAGTTGAGACTTCAGAATGTTAGAGGATTTTGCCTCCTCATTTTCCTCAAAATGATCTTAGACTTCAAGAAGGCTCAACTATCTTTCCTTTGACTCATTTACATACCCACAAGTGCAGAGATGTGGGTAATGACGTAAATTTCCTTGCTTCTATTTATTTCTACAAAAATATCACCTGTAAAATTAGTAATCAGAGTTAGTCTTAGAGTAAAGATTAACATGTATATTAGTTAGCAACAAAAATGAATGATAGAATTAAAATTAAAGTCTGAAAATATAAAATTCAGCCTCTGGGTTGTCCAAATGACTGATCGGGTATCTAGAATTCCGGTTAGAATTCTAGATTTCCAATCAACCAAGGAATGCTGATCAGCATAGTAGAATGCTGATCAGCAATCTGGAATGCCGATCAGCATTCTAGATTACCGATCGGTAATCTACATTGTCAATAAGCTCTAAAATTTTTTTAGGGTCAATTAATTAATTAAATCCTTTAATTTAAATTATTTGATTAATTAATTAATCTTTCAAATAATTAATTATTATTTTGAAATTGAACTAGCATCCGATGAAGTTCACAGGCTATTTCAATCTAGCTTGGGAATTATTTCATGGATTGCAGAGCAAGTGACACATCTAATTTGGGCCTCTAGATTTAGGCATTTCATTACTACACTTCCAACTAGTCAAGGCCGATTTGACTGTTACTCCTTGTTTGCTTCGATCGAGCGATGGATTGATACTACCTACACTTTTCATACTCGTGTGGGTGAGTTGACTGTTTCACCTATGAGTTTCTCTGCTATCATTGTGATTGCCTTTAGAGGATCTCCAGTTCTATTTGATATCAGGTATTGCAGTCTTCCAGAGCATGCATGGAGTCAGTACGTGCAAGATTTGATCGGGTTCACTCTAGCATGGAAGAATAGAAAGAATGCTCTTCTTTCATTCTTAGTTGAGGGATTCAAAAACCTTCCTATTTCTATTCCTCATCAGATTGTCCATAAGGCAAGGTGTTTCCTTTTGATATTATTAGGTATGACCCTTTTTTGTGAGACCGATCATGAGGTCAGTATTGCTCTGTTGGGTCCTCTTCATGACTTAGATCAAGTTGCCACATTAGATTGGGGATCTGTTGCACTCACTTATATTTACTACAGATTGGACACTATCTGTAGAGGTGTTGTCATAATGTGTGGCTTTTGGCACATCTTGCATATATGTTCTCCTTCCTTTGATCTTTATAGTTTTGCTTTTCTTTACCTTTTTCTGATATGTTCTCTTTCTTCTAGATTTGGAGCATAGAGATTAGGCTAGTTCGAGGCTTTGATGCTATCAATTCCGATAGGACCTTTCCTCTGATGATGAGATGGGGTTCTTCCCGCTTTGCTAGCAACATACTTTGCAGACATATCGTGATCAGCTAAACACTATCGAGTGGCTGGTAAGAAAAAATAAAATCATTAGTATGTTACAGTTTAATAGAGATTAGACTTAATTTTCATAAATTGCAGATAAACTCTGATTGGTTAGAGGGTGCTAAGGACATCTAGTGATATGATTTCATGGCAGCTATAGTTCATCTTAAGCCTATGAGGATCCTGCTCTCTGGTTATGGCTGTTTGATGTGGTATTTAGGGGAGTGAGTGAATTGTTGGTCTTCCGGCCCTTCTCGACATCGCATTCCATCTAATGTCCCTTCCTCTATGCTTCACAACTTGCATCTTACAGGTTCAGAGCTGAGGGATGCACTACAGGGATATGCTGCCTTAGATTTTCTTGAGCATTCTCGACATTATCAATAGTTTATCCGTGAGAGCCTCTTGGAGCATGTTCCCATTGATGATGATGAGGTAATTTCTTGTTATTTCAGCTTTAACTTCTAGAACCTATGAATCACTCCTTTTTACAATTTGAGGAGGTTCACTCTTCTGTTGTTATGGATGAGGAGATTAAGATTGCTCCAGAGACTAAGGTTGTTCCTGATATTGAGAGTCTTGAGCCTAGACCTAGTCTTGTTCATTATACTCAGCATATTGGGACTAGTTGCGATGGTGCTTTTGTGAGCATTACCCTTGGTGATATCTTACTTCCAGATAGGTCCATATTCTACTGGGCTCCTACTGTTCAGACTCTAGTCAAGTAGCAAATGCATTTTAATAATGCTCAACTTTCTATCTTTTCTCCCACATATGGCTCTCATGTGAGTTTTTCTTACTTGTTTCCTATGTAATCTATACACTCGACACTAATGTTAATAAATTTACAAAATAAGTCCCTTGGACATAGGCGGAGTATTTACATGGACTCACCTCATCTCAAAGGTTATTCACTATGCAGGATACAAATAGTTAAAGGGTAAGTATATGTACAATAAAGATGCAAATGTATGCACGCCATGCATGAAATGCACATGATGTGTTTTCTATGTGTATAGAGAGCTACTCGAGCAATCTGGAGCATGAGATTGAGATGCTTCACCGATAATTTGTAAGTTCGAGCATTCATCCTTACAGTGTTGGGACTTACTCTATTAGACCTCCGGACATCTTTCATCATGATGACTCTACCAAAGGATGGAGCCCATGGTTGGATTCTAGAGCTCAGGATGACTGATTTAGGCTATCGGATTTTTCTATCATATTGCTTTGTTAATCAACTCTATAAGTTGGATGCACTTCCTTCTGGATTTACAATTCCTAAAGACTTGTTAAAGTTAGTTTCAACCATTATGAATGTAAAAAAGTACATTATAATGTTGAAAATTTATGAAAAAATTCATCCTTTTATCATGAGATAGCATGTACTTAATGAATCTCACTATTTTTTATTTTCAAGACTGTCATTTGCAAAGGTCAAAACCATCGTTAACCATTTTATGTTGAGAGTACAGCATTTACCAAGTGAAGAGCTTACTTTCACACCTAATTTTAGCGAGAATTCGCTAAACAAAACTTGTGGAAATTAAGCATAAAAATATTGATTTCAGAGTATCAAAATAGTCTTTGAATTATTTTTGTGCTTTTATTCCTTATCCAAGTATTCCCCCGCCTTTCTCATTTTACTCAGCATGGATACCATTGGAAAGGTCCTTTGGATACTCATACTTTTATAGAGCATTGGAGTAAATAGAGCAAATGTTTTTTAACGTGGGTCCTCTTTTAGTATTCCTCCGGCTTTCTTGTATTACTCAACGTGGATACTGCTAGATGTTCACATTGATACTCTTGCTCATTTTTGGGCATTGTAGTACATTATGCTTGCTCTTATTCTAATTCTCCTCTTAGTGTTCCCCTGCCTTTCTCATATTACTCATCGTGGATACTATTGAGGGATTTGTACTCGTACTCATTTCTGAGCATTGGAGTAGATTATATGCAAATTTATTATTCAAAAGACTAAAATGGCACTTTAAAATTCAACCAATTTATACTGCAAGTCCATAAATTTTGTCTTTGCATATTCTTCCCCTTATTTAGGTGTAAAGTAAACATTAGATTGATTAGAGTTTTAGAAACTCTCAGCATAGAACTGTCAATAAGACATTTGAATTTTACGAGGTTAATAAAAGAAAGCCACTAAAATCAAAGGTCATGAGATAATTTTTTGTACATGATATCATGAAGTGGATGAATTTACTCTTAATTTTATAAATTTTCTTTGTACTTTACTATAGATTCAAAATAGATAGAGTTATACTACTTCCCTTTGCCATTTATTAGGCTATTTATCACACAAAGTGAGATTTTAACGAGTGATTAGCATTTGCTATCCTAGTCATTCTTATTTATGTATCAATTCCTTTCCTCTTCTTCATTCTCTTTTATTTTCCCTGCATAAAATACCATAAATTAGTATGGTTTACTTGTAAGTGAAGAAATTTTATCAAAATGCAATGTTATTCTTTTGCATTCTTCCCTTTTTTATTATGGTGATGATGTCTTGGATCATAGGGTCATGATATTCTGCCATTGAGGTTATGGCTTTAGGCTAAATTTGTCTTTTTTCTATTCTATTGATGCTTTGGTAAAGGGCCTCATTTCTCTTCCCAATGTTTCCTGCAAAAGAAAAGATTTGGGAGTTAGAGGTTTTTATTTCACCATTAAAGAAGTCTTCAGAGTGCATTCGTCTTAAGTTTTGAGTGCATTCTTCCATTTTTAGGGTCGAGCGCATGTATTGCTGACTTGTTGGACCTTCTCGTCACTATATTCCACACCCCCTTAAGATCACCAGGATGATGCTTCTTGGTAATGTTGCTCCTCCTATTTTACCTTTCAAATGCTTTACATGTGAATACTCTGACTACTTTCCTGCACTTTTACAACACTAATCTTGAATGTTAGTAGCAAAGTGTTTGCATAATCTTGCCTAGGCTCAAAGACAAGTATTTCACAATAAATGTATGCAAGTGTATGCATGTTATGCATAACATGTATGATCCTAATAGGTCTTATGTTTGGAAAAAATTTGCAGCTTAGAGTGTGAGAATGAGGTGCCTCATCAACATCTTGTAGGTTCAAGTACTTGATGCTTCATTATTGGTACTTCTGATGTTTAAGCTTCTAATATAGTCTATTGGATAAATAACTAGGCCAGCGAGTAAGGTCCATGGCATTACATTGGAGCTCATGATTGACCGATGCACTATTGAGCTTTTCTTTTTGTTACTGCTTCTGTTGTATGATAATTGTTATATTTGTATGCTTGTAGTATACTCCTTTCTGTCCTGAGATCATTTTCATTAACTTTGAAGTTCTACTATTGTATTTACCATTTTTCCCCCAAGCTTCCCTAGAGTTACATTTTGCCCCCAACTTCTTTTGAATTCATTATGGCAGTCTTTTCCTTCATGTGTATAAGAGACTTGATTTTGTCACTATTGTTGTTGGCCCCTTGTCAACTCCAAATCCCTAATTGAAACTTCCAATTGAGTGTTATAATCATATTGTTTCAAGAATGTAGTATATAGTTCCTTCCAGTCAACCCGAATAGACTTTTCTAACCCATGGTACCAGTTTACAGCCATTCCCTCCAGTGACAGTACAAACAACCTAGCAACTACTACTAATGGTGCTTTAGTAGTGCTCATGGTTGTTATGTATTGGATCAAATGAATTCTAGGGTCTTCTCTCCCATCAAATTTTTACAATTAAGGCATTTTGAATTTTTCAGGCAGCTTATCTCCCTCCATTTACAGTATGTCATCAAAGTCAAAAGAATATCCCATTCCTTGTCCTCTAATTAGCTCTTCCATCTTGGACATTTTTTGAGTCAGTGCTTGCATCTTCTTGGACTCATGATCATAGACTAATTCAAGTGACTCTCTCTTCACCTTTTCTACCATGTAGTTTTCAATGTCTTCCAGTCTCACACCAGTAATAAGAACATTTCTAGCAGTAGGTTGCCCCCCCAGCATTGTTAGCAACAGGTGGAGGAGCTACAACAGGTGGTTGTTCAATAGTAGCAATAGGTGGTTGTTCAACAACAGGTTATACTAGTTCGGCCAAAGCCTATCTCAGTTCATCTTGCATCATAGCTCTCATGTCATACATCAAAGCTCCCTTAATGTCCTCTAAGGTCCACATCTCTGGTTGTTGTTCCATTTCAGTCTGTTCAGTCTAAGTTGGTTCAGCTTCTAAGTACAGTGGATTGATTGGAATCTTCTCTAGTTCTTGAAGGATCTCTTGAGCTATTGACTTTGGGCTTAGATTTGTTCTGGTCAATCTGCCACCTTTTTGCCCCCAATCATGAGAAGACCCAAATGAATCCATGATGGCTACAAAATAAGGTGTTAATATAATGTGTGGACTATATGTATGCATGATGCATGTGTTTATACAACAAATAGTAGGCAAGCACTTAGCACATAGTAAGTATCAAGAAGTAATCAACAAGCCATCATGCAGGTAAACCTTCCAACCTTATTTCTCCTACACACATGTTCAATGGTGAGTTTATTTTCCTAGGATTTTTTGTCTTGGCCCTCATATCAACAGGGGATATTAAGAGCCGACGCGCATGCCAAATCTCTCTTTAAAACAAAAAGCATAGAAATAGCATTTCAAAATATAAAGGTCTAGCCTAATCCTTATTGGCCTGAATGAGCTTCAAAGGTATAGGCTTAGGCTTTTATAAATAGAAATACCTTGTGGTAATTCAAACAAACAAGCACTTTGGGTAAATATTATAGGGGAAGTAACTAGGCTATTATATGTGATTAGGGTCCAGTGAAAAGTTAAGGTTCCCTTATCAAGATGCTCTCTATTATAGACTTTGAGTTATAGGCCAAGGTTAGAGAGGCCCAACATACTTTACCAACTTGAGAGAATATTACCCCCTTTAAGGACTTGGGTTACAGACTCTAGTCAGATGAGCCTAGTAATCTCTCTTGAACCGAGTTAAGGCTAAGAGTGATGATCAGCCAATCTACAACTCTATGAAGCTAGTGGAATCATGGAATCATAAACCAATGCCATCGGTTTAGTAGAGACATGCAGAATGAATGCAAGAATGAAATAATAATCAATAAAATAATTCTAAAGAACACAAGTAGAATCAGTATCTCTTATCCCTAGTGGAGTCATCACTATAGATGGTGGGGTTTAGTGCGAATCCAAGATTTTAGCAACTGTGACACTGTTTAGACTTAGGGCCTTAGGGAACACACTACTATGCCACAAAGTCATAGCGTGGAGAAGAGGAGTCGCCACCCAAGGTAATAACTGGGACAATTTGATTGGTGGTACTTGATTCTCTAAAAGAAAGTTAGCACCACAACCAAGAGATTCTGAGAATGGAATACTAACTTCTCTTAGTCTCGGGTTCATTTAGAATAATTTTATAAATGATGATTTCATCCTCTAATTACATACAATTTTATTTAAACCCTATTTGACATCCATTTAACCGTAGGCATCTAGTCAATAAAATTACATATAAAAAATGCACTCAAGATCACGTTGTCCCTAAGTCTAAACTATGTTAATTTTATTAAAAAGTTAGTTAGATTTACATTATATTTATAAATGAGAAAGGGACCAAAGGGGGCCTATATTTTTTATTAATTAGTGAGCCTAGATCTATTTATTTTAGTTTGTCTAAGGAATGGGCTTAAGTCTATTCAATTTTAAAAGAAAGTTAAAATAGTGGGCCTAAGTCTAACTTGGTTTTATTTAAAATGTGAAGTGGGCCTAGGTCTATTTATTTTAAAAGAAACAAAATTAAGTGAGTTAAACTAAGTCTAAACAAGTTTTAATTAACTAAGTGGGCCTAAAATCTAATTAACCTAATGGGCCTAAATTGATTTTAATCATTTAAAATCCTCAACCATTTTTTAAGCCTATTTAAAGTGAGTTGGACCTAAGCATGGGCTTGGGGCCTAAAATAATATAAAAACCCAAAAATATAACCCAAAATAAATAAAACATAAAAAGGGATCAAACAAACATTTTAGTGATTTTCTAGAAACCCTAAATCAATTACATGCAAACCCTAAATTAAGCTACTGCCACCATTGATTTTAATTGATTTTTACCCAATTGAACATAATTACTAATTGATTTTAAATGCAAAAAATTAAATCTTTCAATATTCTCACTACTGGGGCTATTACAAACTACGTATAAAAATTAAAATTAAACAATTATACACCCATAAATGAAAATAACTACACATGACACATAAATGTAAAATGAAAGTTAAAACCCTAATATCTACTTGAAGACAACACAGGTTCTTCCATGGCATTCCATGGATCCTCTGTCTAGTTTAAATACAAGCAGCATCTTCCTCAATCCACATTCAGACATCAAAACAAAACAAAAATTAGTAAAATTTATTACTCAAATCAATAACACAATAAAAATAAAAAATTATAAAGAAACAAAAAAATATAAAAGAACGGAATAAAAACACTGATGATTTTAGATGTTGTGCAAGTGCTTTGAAATAGCCCCTCAGATTGGATTATCACCGTTAAAATTGACTCAGTATTGATTTGATTCTGGGTTGGGATTTGATTGTGTTCGAAAACACTGACAGTATCTAAAATTAGGGTTTTGGAAGACAAAGGTGTGTGCGAGGTGTTCTTCACATTTATGTGAGTCTAAAAGCCCCTTACACGCATGCAGACTCTTTGCTTTTTAAAGCAGAGTCTGCGTGTACTAACTTCCCAAATTTGTAGGAACGGTCTTATATCTTCAAAATAAATAGATAGAGTTTTGATTTTTGAAAGTTATTTACGCATTTTGAATGCGTTGAAATTTTCATTAGATAATAATAATAATTAATTTAAATTTTCAACCAATCAAAACACTGAAAAATTTGAAAAAAATGAAAAAATACATAAAAAATTAAAAAAAAATAGGACTTTTTATGCATCGACATTGTGCAATGCCGACCAGCATTGTAGAATGTCAATCGACATTAAATGTCGATCCTAATTTTTTAAAAAACTTTTAATTACTAAAAGACCCCTGAAAAATTGACTTCCCTTTAATCAAATCTCAAAAAATATTGCAATTTAGTCCCTAAAGTCCAGAAAATCGACAACCAAGTTCAATTTTTGAATAAATTTCATCATAGGGGCTTATGTTGCAATTATGCACAATTGCATCCCGAAATTGGGTGCTTATAGATGAGGCTAGGTTTAGTGGAAGGGAGACCTAATAATATAAGAAAAACACAGTGTGAGAGCTAAAATTATCTGGAAGCAGGTTTCCAATGCCTTTAAGCGAATAGATTTTTGAATGTGTGTGTTTTCTCTCACTCACCTTTCAAATTTGGGTGTCGAGGTGCCTATTTGTAGTGAAAAATGTAAGGAAGAGGGGGGATTAGGCATGGTCACATGCGCATCCCTTCAACGGAGCATGTGACCATGCAAAGTGCGCGTGATTGCGTACTTGGCACGTGGTCACACATTGACATGTGGCCACGCATTCTTAAGTGCAATTACGTGCACTTTTGTACGTTACACACTCCATCATTTAGGGATTTTTTAGGCTTTTCCAAGGTTGGTTCATAGGTTTCTGGGCCTTCTGAACACATTTCAATAATTTGTTTTGTTTAAATCTGTCTCAATTTTAGCGCATGACACTTAGAGCTGTTTACGCACACTTTTTAGTGATACGTGCTAATCCTCGAATTATTTTGGACTATTTTAAGATCACTTCTAAAGGTTTTAGAGCCTTTCATATGTGTTTTTGAAGTCTATTTTGTCTGGTTTGGCTTTGATTTTAGCGTGTGACACCTAGAAGTGTTCGTGGCTTCACACACACTTTTGAGCGACATGCATAAAATCCTTGAGTTGTTTTGAATTATTTCAGGACCACTTTCAGAGGTTTTGGAGCCTTCTGGATGTGTTTTCAAAGTCCATTTCATTAAAATCAATTTCCATTTTTCATAGAGTTGCATCTGTTAAAATGAACACTAGCTCAATAAGTTGTGCATTCTGAGAGAATATTCTTGAAATAAGCCTCTTACTATTATGATAATTCGTATTTCATAAGATCGGAGCACAACTTAATGGCTCGATGATTGATTTTTCACATTGGTAGGGTTGGTTAGGGTTTTAGGGTTGCACACTTCATGACTATTATGAACAAGCAGACTCTAGTCTTTTCAAAGATTCATTTCATTATTGGACCTATTTTTTTAGGACAGTTAAATTTGAGGTATGACAGCTACTTGATATAAGATATCAGAATATACATGTGGATACTCATGTGATGGGTGGATTGAACAATGACATTAGATATATGATCGCAAGGATGTTCACTTATAATTAACAATCATAGTCTAGGTCATAATGGTGCATATAGTCCTTTAACCTAAGGTGACACGGTCATCCACATTTGAGTGGCTAGAGTTTATTATCGCTTACATACTTACGTTAATCACACATGGATATATGGCGTGTGGTGGCTCTAATCAGTTAAATGTAGGGATGAGTGTTCATCAATTTGGGATTCATTGCCTGGAGTGAACCAGGATAAGATCTTATGTTATCTAAGTCTTTTCTTGATGAATAAGTTCTTGGCCAGGACAAGCATAACAGTCTGAAAGAGTTTCAATCCTAGAAAAGTGTTTCTAGTATTTATTATATTTTATCAAGAAATAAATCTTGAGATAAGGTCATATTATATGGCTATTAGAGTTTGATTAAACCTTAACTCTATGCCATATAGGGATCTTCTAATAAAGGGATTTTAGTGCACAATAATTATAACCAAAGGGATTTTGTGAATCATTAAATGCATTCATTTCTAATTGAGTAGTTGTGATATCGATACTAAGGGTCACTCACAACTTATAAGAACTAAATGTGAATAATTGTGATTTTCACATTTAGACTTGAAAGGAGTTTTAAATAATATCAAGTGTTGGTATTATCTTCTTATTGCTGATTAGACATAAACCTAATAAGTCACACATAAATGGTTTTACCAAATCTCTATTTATATTAATTTAATTATTGATTAAAGAGTTCAATCAATTGATTAAGATTAATGAAATTAGATTTTTGATTAAAGCAATGATTCTAGCATATCATGAAATCTAATTTCAGTGAAAGGTTTAATTATTAATTTATTTATAATTAATATTAATTGACATATTAAATTAATAATAAATATATGTTGTTTCTATTGGACATGGATTAATAGCCCAAATGTTATGGACCTAGGCCCAAAAGAGTCTTGGACCAAAGATTAATCCAAAGCCCAAGCATCTTGTCTGTACCTATTTGATTAATGGATTGGGCTAAGACCAAGATTTAGTCCAATAACCAAGCCCAAGTCTATTAAATAAATGTAGTCAAATTTGTCTTATTTGACATTGTTGACTTTGACTACATTAGAGATGACATCACATGGACATTATAAGAATGGATGTAAAGAATTATATGGGATACATTTTCTACATAATTCTTAATGCAATTTTTCATCATCCTATATTAATGCATATATGCATGCTAAGTGGATGTATATGATATAATGGGTCATGTGACAAGGAACCTCCTTTTCTCTACACTTATAACTTATCATGTATATCTATAAGGGTTAGTAACTAGTGAGAAGATAATATATAAGAATGAATGTAGAGAAAGTGTAGAGACATAAGAGGAAAAAAAAAGAAAAAGAAACACATATACATAAAAACCCATGAGTTCTTATAATGATCAATTTAATGCAAGTTACTAAGGGCAATTGAGAGAGGATATTTGCTTCCATTTTGATCAAGGAAAGAAGGAAATTTGGTGAAGCTTGGTGTTTTAAGTTAGAGGCTTTACACTTAGAAAGCTAAGGAGTTGATTCAAGACTTGAATCAAGAGGAATACCAATATAGTATAATACTTATGGTCCATACCAAACTTGGGAGATTGTAAGTTTTCATAAAACTTAGAATTCCTAGGTTATTGATTACTTACTATTTTATGTTGCTTTGTGTATTAGTTATGTTTTAATTGCAAAATGGATTTTAATGATTGGAATTTTCATGATATAGGATTTGATTCCTAAATAGCACAATCGATTCCTAACAGTATTTACTGAAAGAATTTTAGGCTCAACCATTAGCTACAGTAGTATGCCTATACAACCAATCTCCAATAAAAAGTGTTTAGGGAAAGACATCACAAGAAGCTTGAAATGGAAGAAAGCCAAAATTTCTCACCTTAGAGTATTTGGAAGTGTAGCCCATGTTCATGTACTGAAGCTTGATGATAAAAGTGGAAAATACATCTTCATCATTTATTTTACTCATTCAAAAGGGTACAAATTATACAATCCAAACAGTAAGAAGTTTGTGATTAGTCAAGATTTGATATTTGATAAAGAAGGTCAATGGGAGTTCAACTCTTCTATAAATGAATTAAACTTCTTTCTTCAATTTGATGAAATAGAGCAAACACCATTAAAGCAACTAGGTGAACCTCAGTAAAAGCCCACCACACCACCTGCTTCATCAATGTGAAGTAATAAAGGACATTCATTGCCATCTTTCATGGCTGAAAGAAATGAAGAATGCAAAAAAATTCTTCAAAATCTCTATGAGCTGACTGATTAACTCAAGAATATTAATCTTTTTGGTCTTTTTATCGATTATTAACCAATAAACATCCAAGAAGTTATGAAAGATAAAAAATGGAGAAATGCAATAAATGATGAAATTAAAGCCATTGAAAAGAGTGACATATGGGAACTCACTACTCTTCCAAAAGGAAATAAGCCAATTGGTGTCAAATGGGTGTACAAAGCAAAGAAGAATACTAATTGAGAGATTGAAAGATACAAAGCAAGACTCAAAGAGCCAGAATTGACTATAATGGGGTATTTGCTCTTGTTGAATGCTTAGAGACTGGTAGACTAATTATTTCTTTAGAGCTTAAAATAGGTGGAAGATTCACTAAATGGATGTAAAGTCTGTTGTCCTAAATGGAGTTCTTAAAGAGAAAGTCTACATTCAACGACCACTAGGCTATGAAATCAAAGGACAATAATCCAAGGTTCTGAGGTTGAAGAAGGCTCTTTATAGGTTGAAGCAAGCACCAAGAGCATGGAATAGTCAAATTAATAAGTACTTCTAAAAGAATGGTTTCACTAAATGTCCCTGTAAGCATGCTTTCTATAGAAAGATTAAGGATGGAGATGTTTTGATTGTTTGCTTGTATGTAGATGATTTAAATTTCATTAGGAATTATTTAAGCATGTTTAAAGATTTTAAAAAGGAAATGGTTAAAGAATTTGAGATAACGGATATTAGATTGATTGCATACTACCTCAACATTAAAGTCAAACAAAAGGAAGATAGGATTTTTGTCTCATAAGAAAGCTACATAAAGGAGATCCTCAAGAAATTCAAGATGGATGATTGCAACCCAATTAGCACACCCATAGAGTACAAAATCAAGTTGTTTAAAGATGATAAAGTAGAAAAGGTTGATCCAACACTTTGTAAGAATCTAGTTAGATGTTTGCGATATCTAACTTGTACACTGCTCGACATTCTCTACACAATAAGATTTGTGAGTCATTACATGGAGACTCCAACAACCACTCATTTTAAGGCTAAAAAGAAAATTCTTCGCTACTTTAAAGGTACAATAAACTTTGACTTATACTATTAAATTTTTTATGACTACAAGCTCATTAGATATAATGACAGTGATTGGGCTGAAGATAGAGATGATCGAAAGAGCACAACTGGTTTTGTGTTTTTTCTAAGAGACACCATTTTTCACCTAAATGTCAAAGAAGCAACCAATTGTCACTCTTTCAACATGTTAACCTAAGTATATTACTACTACAATGTGTGTTAGTCATGCAATTTGGCTCTAAAATTTGTTGAAAGAATTGAGCATGTCATAAGTGAAACCAATAGAGATTTGTGTTGACAATAAGTCAACAATAGCTTTAGCTAAGAATATAGTTTTTCATGATCAAAGCAAACATATCGACATGCGATACCACTATATAAAAGAGTGTATCATAAGAAAGGATGTACATTTGGAGTATGTAAGATCTCAAAATCAAATCGTAGACATATTTACCAAGCCATTGAAAAAGGAAGATTTTATCAGATTGAGAAACACACTCAGCATTATAAAACAAGTTTAAGGGGGAGTATTAAGAAATAAACTTATTTTAACCAAGCCCACTAGCAAGCCCAAGCTCATTATAAGGAAGCTTCTAAGTTAAGTGGTTAATTATTTAGTTGGTATGAGAAATAATTAAGATTAGTTGGCATGACTTGTATTACTTTTAAGCGTATGGTTAGGATTTAATTGTATTTGTTTATTTAAATGGTTTGTATCGATTCTTTAGTAGTATAAATAAGTTTATTGTGTAGAAGTTTATTCATCGGAAAGAAAAATAAGAAAGACGAAGAAATGTGAGGAAGCAAAGTTTCTAAGTGTTTAAGAGTGTTTAATAATAAAGATTGTTTGTTTTTTAGTGTTTAGTGGTTAACATAGAGGTGGCTCACAAGTTCTCAAGGGATATTAAGATATCAAGAAGTGAAGTTTTGAAGCTCTGCTCTACTCAAGTCTTAAGACCAAGAAATCAAGCTTTAAAGATCTGCCAAATTTAAGACTCAAAGTTCTCTAAAATCATCAAAGGTGTTCTTTAAGTTCCAAACGATCATCAAAGTGGTCTTGACGAAATTCAAATTTGATTCAAGATCCAGGTACAAAAATCCTTGATTCAAGTTGTTTCAAGACCAAACTACAAAAAAACCCTTGATATAAGTTTTTTCAAAGCACTGCGAGGTTCAAATCAGAGGATTCAAATTCTTTGTAATAAAAATTTCATAGAGATTGTACTCCACTTTTTACAATCAACAAAGTTTTTAATTTGCTTCTCAATATTCTTATTTGATTTTTCATACTTGAATTTTGTGTTTACATAAACTAAATAAAAATAAAGAATAAATAGAAATTAAAGAAATTAAAAAAATAATATAAATAAAATAAAATAAATAACACATAAGGCAATTAACAAACAAACAAAATAAAAAGAAAAATAGTAAAAAGATTCATGGTAGTTGGCAAAGTGACATAGACTTGCAAGGTAAATAAATAATAAATGAAAACAATTCATGGTGGACATTACTGGATAGGGTGCAACAATACTTTACATAAAAAAAAATTAATAAATAAATAAAGAAAAATGGAGGGAAGCGGGTGCCTTTTCAAGAGAAGGCACCTGCTTCATCCCTATAAAGGGAGCTCACCAACAGTGTTATTAAGAATCTTTTAATATTAGTCAATTGCCACTTCTAAAAAGACAAAAAACTTAAGAAAAATAATTTATATAATTTTTTTTTTCAAAAACCATGTTTCCAATTCTTATCGAAACCCTCTTTTTCTTTTATTGGTTCATACTTTTCATTGTTCTTTGTGTCCTTTTTTCCTCCAGCTCTCCTCTCTCTCTTTTTTTTTTTTTTTTTTCCACATAGGCTTCTCCCACTCCTCCAAAAATCTCTCCCCCTTTTTCTTATTTCCAACAATATTTATTGATCTCCCCACTTCCTAGCTAACCAATTCATTCACTCTCTCCCATTTCTTAACATAAAAAATAAAAAAATAAAAAAATTAAACCTTTTTCTTTTTTTCTTTCTTTTTTTTTAATTTTTTTGGGCTAAAGTCCATTTTAAAGTAAATTAAGTGATAGCTTTTTTTTTTCTTTTTTTTTCTTGGGCCATTATTTCAATGAGCTGTCATTTAAGTTTTTCATCATTAGATTTTTTCTGATTTTGGATGGGTCAAAATCTAATGTCAACAATAGTATTGATCATACAGTCATATTAAAGTAATGCAATTTTTAAATTAATTTTTATGTTAAAAATAAAAAATATTTAGATATTATAATAATTATTAAAATAAACATATAATAAATTAAAATATATTAATTAAATAAAAAAATTGAATGAATTTAAAATAATATTATAATTTTATGGACTAGACAGAACTTCTAGTTTTTCAAATTAATCCATCTAACAGTAAATTAAATGGTAAGAATGTAATAGTTTAATGAAATAAAATCTGAGAAATATTTAAATTAATTATAAAAAATTCAGGAATCTAATAATATAATAAGTCCAAGCTTACGGATGTTATAATAATTAATCCAAAATAAAGTCAAACAAAATAACAAAAAGAGAAATGTAGCAAAAGCGAAATTTTTTTATTATTATTTTTATTTTTGAAAAAAGTAAGAGATATAACTACTACAAACTAGTCAGCACTTTCCTCATGATTGTGAAAAAACAAAATTAGTTACATAGATGTTTGTAAACTTGTATTTTTGCTTCATTTGTCAAATTAAATTGCAAAACTTCAATTTCTTTTAATTTTGTAAAAAAATAAAAAATCTTTGATAAGAAAATATAATTAGGATTAAAAGCCAACTCCTTATACTTTCGTGCCACTATTTCTATCCTTTCACTTTTTACTTAATTACATTAACCCTTGAAAATCAACATTCACTTCAAAGTCAAACCATCAATTTACTCCTCAAAAAAAAAAAAAAAAAAAAAAATCACAACAGAAAATAATAAAAAAAAATTCAAGGCTAAACTGTGGTTTATTCCTCAAACATCCAAACTTAATTTATATTTATAGATATATTACATGGAAGCTTCAAATATAACATAACCTGCCTTTGCTCCAACCAATCAATTGAGCTTTACCCTTACATAGTTATTTAGTTTTCAAACCCGTAGCACATATTATACTATATTTTATTATTTGAAAAATTCTAAGCTTTAATTAGACATTTATTAATGCAAGGGTATGGATCAACCAATCAACGGAGGTTTACCCTTGACTAGTTTTCGAAGCCGTATAGTACATTATCATACTATAATTTATTATTGGGAAAATTCTACGTACTGATCAATTATATTCTAAGGGTATCAAGGTGAGATTTACTATGGAGCTCGCGAGCAAATAAACTCTTGAAATACTCTTTCACCATTATTCTCTTGAATATTGCCGGAGTTCGTTCAGTGATCAAGCTAGGAGCTGGCCCTATTTCAGCACCATATCTTGGGGAATAAAATGTTGCAATCGAGAGTCTTTCTTTTGCAGAGTTCACTGTTGCCCTGTGCTCAATGCTACGATACGTTCCATTGCTTATAATCTGCCAAAACGCGTCAAAATGAACTACACATACAAAAACAAAAACACACACAGACATTGATAAAAAAAAAAAAAGAGTTATTTATACCTCCAAAATGTCTCCAATATTGATAATAAAAGCATTGGGGAGAGGCTTGACAGAAATCCACTTGCCATCTTTCTTTATCTGAAGACCTTCTACTTCATTAACTTGCAGGAGAATTGTGAGGCCTGAGGCATCGGAATGTGGAGTAAGACCAATGACTTTCTCTGGTTGAGGACATGGAGGGTAATAATTCATTCTCATTGACTGATGCCCATCTTCAAATATTTCAATCATTTCCTTCTCCTCCATTTTCAGTGCTTTAGCCATCTGTGCTACCACAGCCATTGCTAAATTTTTCAGGTCTAATGAATAAGCTTCCAAGGTCTCCCTACAGATAAGGAAAAAAGTTTGATTAGCCAAATATATTTTTCTTTGAACTAGCTATTCGAGTCATATTATTAACCCAAATGATATTAGTATTGCCTAACTTCAAATAGCAAGCCGCAAAATTAATAAATAAATAAAATTCACTTGAATGGATAGAACCTCTGCTAATGGGGCGAAAAAAAAAAAACTTTTAAAAAAAAATTGTTGTCATATAAGCACTCCATTACTAATTAGGTAAAAGTATGGTATGTATTTTCTCACTTTCTAATTTATGATTTTTTACTATCATTTTAAAATCTATAATTTTTATTACATTATATTTTACTACCTTTTTATAAAATATGATTTACTTTTAGTGATGTAACATTAATGCAATATAAAAATTTTATTATAATTTAATAATAAAATAATTTTAAAGTAGTTTACGTTCAAACTACTATCAAGAGACTTTTAAATATCCTATAATTTTATTTAAAATATTATTTCTTTTTATTTTTTATTAAATTAAAAATATATTAATTTAATTTCTTATGAAGTTATAATAGTTATTTCAATGTGAAATCACCAATTATTATAAATTTATATTATATTAATGTTAAAACTAAACAACGAAAGTTATAAGATATTGATAAGTAATAAAAATTCTTCTAAAAAGAATAAGCGGTGAAAATTATAAACGCAAAAAATCATAAATTAAAAAGAGACAAAAAAATATAATCACAAAGTATAGTTTTATATTTTTTTTCTTATTAATTATTTTTATACGTTTTCTCATAATAGTAAGAAAGAGAGAGATGACCTCAAAGGAAGAGGGAGGTTTGGAAATAAATGCGGTTTTCTGGAATCAACAGGGCGAGTGACCATGAAGAAAAGGTCTCCCCAATCAAGTTTTTGGTCCTGAGATACCACAAAGGCTTGCCCAAATCCCTCAACTTCTCCTGGATATTGCCATAACTTTTTCTTCTCTTCCATCGGGAGGTTGAACAGCTTCTGAACTTCAATCTTTATCTTCTCCAAATCTGAAGACTTCACTTCATGGTTTACCAACTGCAAGGATTTACATGTCCCTAAGATTACTATACAGATCCTTATAATTATTATTTTTTAAAATTTTGAGTCTATTTCACAGCTTAAATTATTGAAGTTGCCAATCGGAATATATATATATATATATATATATATATATATATATATATATATATATATATATATATATATATATATATATATATATATTACTCGTAGCAAATGCCTTTTTTTCTTTCACCTAAATTACATCATTACTAAACAAAAAAAAAAAAGTTCTTTAGTTATACTCTCTATTTAAATTTAAATTTTATTATTAAAAATTTTAAAATAAATTTAGTTACTTGAGCCGTTAATTTAATTTTAATTTTATTAATAAATTTTACCAATAATATTTTAAATATGTTTTAATTGTCTAATAGTTATAATTTTATAATAATACTATTAAACTAATATTAAAATAAAATAATTCTCATATTAAGAGTTCTTATCTTGAAAGGAAACATGTGAAGTAGGTATACACTTTTAGTGGGATTTTACGTGATTGATTAACTTTAAGAAAAGGCAAAAATATGCATTTTTTATATTTATAGAATAAATAATGAAATTGAGTGATCATTGACATGTAAACCATGAAAAAAAGAAGAAGAACATATTGACAAATAAAAAGGCTTTCAACAAATAATATTTTTGTGGGTCGAATCAATGCATGTAACCCAGAAAAAAAAATAAAAACAAAAAATCAATATACAGAGGACGCCTCATGGAAAAGTCGACAATCATTTTGAAGCTGAACACATGTTTGGAAGAGCCGATGCTTAGATTCAAAGCTCTAATTCAGAACCCATGTTAAGTTGGAAAACAACTTTTGCAACATTTAGGATGTTACCAAAATTAATTAAATTTAACTATTAAAATATAAGTGAATTTTTTTCAACAAGAGATAAAAGGTGGGTGGGAAATTCGAAACCTATTCTTTTAAATTTGATATCCATATATTTTACCACTTTAACTATTGGTGCAGATAAATATATGTAAATTATAACAATGAGTTTTATCGTACTGATACTAGAGTCATTTTCAAAATTTTAAAGTATAAAAATATCGATTAATATTGTATTTCAACATCTAATAATTGACCACTATCTACCTATAATTAACATTACTTTACCGATAAAATAGGATTCACAAAGATTGAAAATTGTTTTTTTTTTTTAAATACATATAAAAGCTAGTGAAATTGAAGCTGTATACATTATATAGTGGATACTTGAACTTCCATCTCAATTTAAAAAATGATTATATAAATATTTAAACTTTTTAAAAATAATACTTGTTGATTTTTTTATATTATTTAAAGTGTTAAAATGGTTAATTTGTAAATTTAAATGAAACTATTTATACATCTAAACAAGACGAAGATACTTATACAAGTAATATTTTTAGAAAGTTAAAGTATTAAAATAAATAAATATATCCATTTGGTTAAATTAGTATATATGTAGTGGATAAACTATATGAATAAAAGATTGGAAAATACCTGGAAGAAACCCCAATGTTTGCAAGCATAGTGAAGATTTGCCAATTCAGAATCCATTGAATCTTGAGAAAGTAGCTTTCTCATATCAATTATAGGAACCTCATCCTGATTATGTGCAGAAACCACGTTGTCTGTGGGTGGTTGATCTTGGTCGTGGCGTATGTACCTTGGTGGAATAGAATCCAAAGGCACCTTAGCCAATTCTTGAACACAAGGAACAAGAAGGGAACTTCCAAGTGTGAATGCTTTAGCTTCCATGTATATATATTTCTGGATTTTGGTAGTTGCCAATGGAAGAGTTGTTAATTAGCTGATATGCACCCTCTGCTAATACTTATAATCATATTTATAACGAACGGGTGGCAACCCGCTTTGTTGTTTACCAAGTTAAAATTTTTATTTTTATATTGAGCTGATACTGTATTAGTTGACCAACTTTTTTCTTCTTTTTAGGTGTTACAAATTGCGTTATGAATATTAAATTATAATTGTGGTAAATAATTATTTTAATTTTTCAAAAATAATCTATTTAATTTCTATAAAATAATTTTTTTACTTCTTTTTTGTCTCTTAATATAGAGGGTCCATCTACCTATGAAAAGGGTCATAAATAAGTTTTTCCCATTTGTAATATATTGTTATATATCGTAATTTATGACATTTAATATTTTCTTTTTTTTTTTCTATATGTTTCATGAAATTAAAAGAGTTCAATAAAAATTTTCACATATTATTTATATATATAATTTTAACTTAAAATTTTACTTAAAAAAATAAATTTTATTTTTTACTTAAAAAAATAATTTTTTTTTTTTAATTTGGACAGATAGATGGATCATCACCAACGTGTTGTAGAAAATAGAAAAGTAAAACCCACCTCTAGAAACAAAGGGTTGAAATCCAAATAGCAAAATCTCAATTTTAATTCATCATTGAACCATGCAACTAATGAAATGTCAACATGAGAATAATTTTCAAACTCCAATACTTTCACATTATCCTTAATTTCACTGCGTTATAAATGTTTTCCTTGGAAAAAATTATTAGCTTAGAGACCAATGTTATCATCATTATAAATTATCGAATTCGTCAAATACATTTTAAAGATGATATTAATCATTTTATATTTTATTTTCATAAATTACAGACACCATCTCATTATTTTTAGAGATAATATTTTATATTTCATTACTCAGCACTGTATAATAATTTCCAAAATCTAAATTTTGATAAAATCTAAATTTTTAGAAGTTTTTGTTGGCTTTTATGTTTGATTAGTTAATATTCTATTTATTGGATTATTTCTTTATTCATTATATATTTCTTTATTCATTATATATATATTATGTTAGATTATTTAATATTCAATTTATTGAAAATAAAAAAAATTAATTTCTCAGTTTTATTAGAATAATTTGTTTTTTTATATTTTTAATTATTTTCAATTAAGAATTTTTATCCTCACTAACTTTCAACATCTATCTCCACCAATATATTAAATCAAAAATCAAATCTTAATTTTCATAACTTTATAATTTTTCATTACATAACAAAAAAGAGAGATAAGAGGACCATTATATGGGAAAAAATAAAATTAATGGTCTCCTAAAAAATTATGTATGTGATAAGGAGACAAATTCAACAATTGTCTTCAATTCTTTTTTGCTTTGTTGATTAGGGGACAATTTATTTGTTAGAGAAAAATATGCTCCTTTTGGGTACGTCTAATTTTTGGCAGTAATTAAAAAGAAATTGACGAAAAAAGAAAAAAAACATAGTAGTTGAAAAAATTTAAAAGACTGAATTAATTTTATATCAAATAAACTTCTTCATATAATGGTGTTTATCCTGATAATCAATATCAAATTGAGTTAAGATGACCAATTGGAGCACGTAGAGCAATACCATATAGCCTTTAATCATATTCTAAATTGAGCAAGTAGAGCAATAGCTCAGGTAATGTTATTAGCTTGCTAATTATGATTTTTATTAACTGCACTCTTAAAAATAATTTCTAAACTTAATTAATTTTCCTGTACAACTCCTATTTCTTGGTTTCCTAATGATTTAGTGCCTCAATCAATTCATTGATATAGAATATTCTCATCAACTAACAAAGAAAAATTTATACCAATTTGATGTGTGTCATGGTATTTGATAACGTCAAATTGATATTTTTCTTGTGGAACTTGTATGGACGAGGAGAACGCGTAAAGGGGTGGGATTTCCCCTATAAACACTCCGAAGCTTAAGTTAGTAACAGTATGAGGGAAAAATATAATAAAGTGAATAGGCATAATAGAATAGAGAATAAATGAGTAAATGATGATTGCTTATGATAATGAGGTGATGGAATAATGGAATGATGTCTTGGTAATATTGTATAATGAGAGCATGAATGACATAAGATGTCATGAGATGTATTTATAAGAGAAGATATTGCTCAAACCTCTTAGGAATATGATTCCTTAGTCTTGTAGGATTGCCTTATTTAGGAAAGGAGGAGACTTCCACTGTAGTTAATCTTCCTAATTGAAATAGACTTCTTTATTGAGCTTTCTTCGTATTCAAGTAATCCTCCTCTTTGGGGGAATATATTCCTTATTATAATAGGATACTAATATAAATTATTAAGAGTCCCCCTAAAAGTATATTCAGATATTTATGTCTGACGTATTCAGGTCTGTAAATTATAGAAAACGTCATTGTATCTGCCTAGAGAGAGAAACTACTTAAGTAATTGCATCTGATATAGAAGGGTGAACTGAGGTGGCCAGCCTCAGTCACAAGAAAAGATAAAGCTAGATACTGAGTCTTGAAATCATCATATAAGAACATTGTTTGAAGTGTCAGCTGGACTTGAATGCACAAAACCTACAATAAAAATGCTTTGGGGTAAAAGATTAACCCATTAGTGTGGAAACAACATGATGGAACCAGTAGTCATTGGATTTTTGATGCTCGATGCAAGGACGCAAGGCATATGAGCTCGGAACCTTAGTACTACATAAGTGACCTGAGGGTGCCAGCTTTAGTCACTAAACTTAGATGCTCGAGGCTTCGATGCTCGATGCAAGTACATGAGGCTTACATGCTCGGAGCCTCAGTACTATAGAAGTGACTTGAGGGTGCTAGCTTCAGTCACTGGACTTAGATGCTTAAGGCTTAGATGCTCGGTGCAAGGACGCGAGGCTTACATGCTCGGAACCTCAATACTACAGAAGCAACCTAAGGGTGCCAACTTCAGTCACTGGACTTAATCTTAGTGTATTAGAAGTGCAGCCCAAGTGCCATATGATTTTGCTTGATTTATGAACTTCAATGACTATTGATGGCAGTTGCTTAGTTAAAATAATGATTGATATTGAGTCCGGACATTATTGTTACAGATGTTTGATTTTTTGAGCATTTATTTTTTATGGTATTTTTACAAAAAGATGGATGTTTGTGATCTTAATAGTGAGTTTGAGCATTTTAAAATGATGGAAGGTGGGTTTTAAAGGACCAAATTTGGGTTTGCCCAATTTGAATTGTGAGATGAGCATTTTATAAATTAGGTGAAGGGTCAATATTGCACCACTTCTGAAATAGAGGATAGTGTGTGATGCTGGCTAGGATGTCTTAGAATTGCCTTTTGATTTATCCATTTATATGGTAGATATACTTGACTCTATTCTTGAATTTCCCTTGTTGGATATTCTCTGAAATTTTCATGAACAAGGATCTTCTACAAAGTAGGGTTTGTTTGAATGTTATTTGATCTGGCTTTGAACAAGAACCACTATTTATTGTTTGAGCATGAGTAAGTGCTTATTTATATTAATGTTGCTTGACAATATGTCTAATGTCTTTTGACAATCTCTGCATGTTGATGCCGAGTGAGATGATCATAGTGTCCAATTGTTTGGATTAATGGGTGCTTAAAGTAGCGTCTTCAATAAATACATTTTCCTTATCTATAGTGATAGATAAAAGAACAATAGTTTTGGGACCGTATAATTGATCTCATTTAATGGTCAGTCCTTATTTAATAAATATATCAAATATAATTGATGTAGGTGTTACATGAATAATAATCATGTATATATAAACGAGCATCTATGTGTAGATGTGTAAGCGTGCTTGTGTGACAAGCTATAAATATTTTATATGAGAATAAATAAGATAAATAAAATAAATAATATCAAGAGAAATTAGAGAAACTTATCTCCTGATGTACTCGTGTCCCGCCTTCAAATTCATAAATATTTATGTTCGTTGTTTGCTTCAATTATTGGTTGAATGACCTTGTCTTTGAAGATGCTGCCTAAGTTTATGATGTATCGAATTGCATGAAAATATACTGCTCTGAAATTAATATCTTATTGTAGTGCTCGTCTCCTTTCTGAATAGGAGAATATTTATGTTCCTTGTCGCTCAGTGGTTGTCGATGTATTTGAAGGTCTCTCTATGATCTGTGGTGTTAATGTAATTTGACTATCCAAGAACGTCTATGTCGTTGTCTGAGTTTTGAGTATGTTATACTCCTTGGCACCTTGTACTAATGTTGAATATTATTAAGTTTCAAATGTGAATCTTTTTAGATTTAATGCTTAAGGCTAGCTTGGATATCCATGGTTGTAATAACAGAGACTCATATGCTCGAGATTTTATAAGTTTTAATACCTTGGTTTAAACTCCGGATGTTTATACTTGAATGCTTGGATTCTTTGATGCTCAGAATCTTTGATGTCCAGACTCCTTGATGCTCAGACTTGGATGCCTGGAATCTTTGATGCTTGGACTTAGATGCCCAGAATATTTGATGCTTCGACTTGGATGCCCGAACTCTTCCATCCTTGCTTGCTCAGAGTTTGAGTATCCATGAAATCAATGCTCGGTAATAGATGCTCAAATTTCTAAGGCTTTAGTGGACGGTACTCATATTGTTCGGATGCTCAATGAATGGACATCAACATTCAATCTCAACTTTTCAAGGCTTTATGTGGTGTTCATTAGAAGATGATTAATGCTAATCTTCAGTGTTAAGAAGCCCAGTGCTCAATGGATGTTCGAAGCTCAGTAGGTACTTGTATCTTAAGCATCAAAATGAATCCAGACCATAGATGATAGATATGATGTTTGAGCATAACCAAGTACCTGAGTGCTTGTTCCGAGTGTCTGACAGTCTCCACATTTTAATACTTGAAATCTTGGGGCTTTGAAACTTAATGCTCAAGAGCACGGTGCTTCGAAGCTTAGTTTATGCCTTACTGTTTCTATAACTGGTGACGGAGTAAATACTCAGAGCTTGGTGGATGTTCGGATATCCAAGACTTTAGTGCTCCAAGTGTCTTGCCTTTGGTGTCCTCTTTTATACACGGCTTTTCGATTCTTGTCACCTACTAGTTCTTCACACCAGCTCTCAAAAATAGCTTGCTCCCTTAAATCAAGTGTTTCAAGGGATCCTGTAGGGTAAAGCTTCGATGAATGTCTGATGTTTAGAGCTCGATGCTTTAGTGATTGATCAGTAATCAAAACTTAGTTCCTGACCAAGAACACTTCTTGTTCAAGGCCTTATTTTGTCTTTATCAACTTTATTTTTTTCTTTTTTATACATCTTGAGCTGCAAGTTTTGTTAAAGATCTAATTTTTGTATCTTCCTTGTGTTATAGCTTATGAGTGGTTAAAAAGGATGGTCACACTAGCCATTCAAAATTCTCCATGGATGACGTGATTGGGCCATTAAAATCAATCAGCGGATGCCAAAATCATATGCTTTCAAGATTGCAGCTAACCATAGATCTTGAGGGTGCCAGAGTCAACTAGACTTATAAATAGTAGTGTTTGTGTCCTACTGTATTAGGATATTTATCTCAGATTGAAAATGAGGCTGCTAAGCATTTACTCGGAGTCCGAGTGCTTGTAAAGTTAATTCTTGATACTCGACGCTCAGCTCCCCACGTTCAAAGGCGCTCGATGCTCGGAGCCTAATGGTAGATGCTCATCATTCAAAACTCGATGCTTGATGGGTATTCCACATTAGGTGCTCAAAGCATGATGACCGGTGGACATATTTAACTACTTGGAATGCTCAATGTTCAGAGCATATGTTCAAAGCTTTACGAAGGCAGTCAATCATCTCTTGAGCTATTCTTAATCGATAGACATGCTATCATGAATGGTTATGCTGAGATCTTCATGCTCGTCAATAAGGGCAGATGGATAAATCTTTAAGCCTCTACTATGTTGATCACATGCATATTATAACGGTGACAAATTGAATAAGATACTTATAAAATAAGTAAGCATGTCTTGTCCTAAATATTGGTTTTACGGAATGATAGAATTTTGAAGCTAGGTTCCTGTAAGCAATAATAATTTAGAATTGAATTCGGTTTATTCTTATAGACGGCGCCACTTGATAACTTCGAATTGAGATTTTGCTTGTGGAACCTGTATGGACGAGAGAATGGGTAGAGGGACAGGGTTTTTCCCATAAACACTTTGAAGCTTAAGTCAGTAATAGTATGAGAGAAAAATATAATAAAGCGAATAGGCATAATAGAATAGAGAACATAGAATAAAGGAGTAAAGGATGATTGCTTATGATAATGAGGTGATGGAATGATGGAATTATGTCTTGGTGATGTTGTATGATGAGAGCATAAATGACATAAGATGTATTTATAGGAGAAGATATTGCTCAAACCTCTTCGGAATATGATTCCTTAATATTGTAGGATTGCCTTATTTAGGAGAGAAGGAGACTTCTATTGTAGTTAATCTTCCTAATTGAAATAGAATTCTTTATTAAGCTTTCTTCTTATTCAAGTAATCCTCTTCTTTGGGGGAATATATCCCTTATTATAATAAGATACTAATATGAGTTATCAGTATTGTTTCTCTTTGGTTGTTGGGAAAATGTGATAGAAACAAGGGTTAATTTATGAATAAAATAGGCTTTACTTTCACCCTAATTAATTTTCTTGTACAACTCCTATTTCTCAGTTTCCTAATTATTTAGTGCTTCAATCAATTCATTGATATAAAATATTCTCATCAACTAATAAAGAAAAATTTATACCAATTTGATGTGTGTCATGTTACTATTTCTCTTTAGTTGTCGAGAAAATGTGATAGAGATAAAGGTTAATTTATGAATAAAACACACTTTACTTGCACTTTAATATACACTTTGGTGACTGTTGTTTCATAATTATCTACAAATATTATAAAGGTTTTCTACCAAATTTAATCAGCCACCAAGAAATGATGATTTAGTTGATGAAAATGCTAATACTTGGTCATCCTATAGGAAAAGGTGAATATTTATGGCTTGTGGAAGATTTGCAAAAACAAGCACACCTTTATGTTCTTAACACTAGTTTAGAAGTGTGGGATTATGTAAAGTAAGTTATCTATCTAAAAAAACATTACTATTAATTTTATTATAAATTTAATCATCACTTAATTTCATTTTAACTAATTTCTCTTGTAGTGAGTACAAGAAGTCTTTGCTGAAGATGTCAGAAGCTGAGTTCAGAAATGAACATAATGCTAATTTTACATATTAGTTCAATAATCATGTAAGTGATTTTCTTATTAATATATTATTTAGTTAGTATTAAATTTTAAAAATTATTTTTCATGTCATTTAAAAAAATATAACATTAATGACAAATAAGAATATTTACAATGTAGGTTATTGAGTTGCATGTAAAAGATTATGTATCTAATGATATACTCAATTTAGCCAAGGTCCAATCAGACATTACAGTTGTTATAATGGTTATATTATGAATGGTTTTCGATTTCACTATATGGAATGTCAACAACGTAAGGAGAGTTAGAATTTAGGTGTATTATGCACGGGAGATGATAATTGTTTTGATAAAGAATATTATGGAAAATTGATAGAGGTGTGGGAACTACAATATTTAGGAAGAAATGTTATTTATTTATTTAAATGTGAATGATTTGATATGGAACATGAAGGTATTGGTTACAGAGTTAATAGTTACTCAATAACTAGTGTTAAAGTTAATCATCGCTTAAGAATAGATGAGCCATTTATTTTATTAAATCGAGTAGAGCAAGTATTTTATGTTGAGGATCTAAAAGATCCAAACTAGCTTGTTATAATATGACACATCTTGGAGACCTTTACAATATGCTTGTTCAAATCTAGGATGATGTTGAACACAATGTTGAAGGTGATGAAGTGTTTCAAGAAGAATATAATAAATTATATAGTTGTTCCATAAGGGAATTAGATAGAGATGACGATATTTTGAGTTTAAATAAAGTTGATGTTGATGTCCAAGAAGTTCCTTTTGAAATTGCATAATACATTGAAAACCAACTTAAACTAAATGATCAATTAGCTATTGATAGCAATGATAATGATATCAACAACAATATTGAAGTTGATAATAATAGTGATTGTTAAAATGAAGAGAAATCGACTGAAAATGATGAAAATGATGACTGAAGGTAAGCTTTTAAAATCATATAATCTTATTGTATTATCGATATGTTAACATTATTTGTTTTAGTCGTATGAAAATAATGGATTGAATATTTATGTTCTTTATTATACAGGACGGATGAATAACAATATTCTAAAGTATCGATGGTTTAAGTAAAATAGGTATTGATATTGTTGTATGACATGTTATACTAGTTTCATGTTTACTTTGTTTTTCATTAAGAATTTATTCTGATTATTATAGAAATAATACATCATGTTGATGTCCTTCACCAAATTACATGGCTTGTATAATCAACAAGATTTGGAAAAAAAAAAAAAGGCAAGTGGTCAAAAAGTTGCTTTTTTGCTACTTATTGCAAATAATTAAATGTATAAACAGTGTTTATTCCTTTGTTTTTATGCATCATCTCAGCTTTGTTGAATGAATGATATAGCTTAAATTGGTTCTTTAAAAACAACATTGTTACATGAATTAATTATGGTTTATTTCTTGGAACTATTTCATGTTGTCTTATTTGATACCTATACCATAAAGGTTGGAGAAATATCTAGGGGACTTGACAACATGTAAATTAATTATGGTTTATTTCTTGCAATTGTTTGGCATGTGCACTGGTGGGTGTGTGTGTAAAGCTTATTTGGAATGAAATCAGAGTTTCATGTTGTCTTATTTGATACCTATACTATAGAGGCTAGAGAAATTTCTAGGGGACTTGACAACATAAGAGAAAGTTGAGGTTGCTCTTGAAAGTGCATTGGATAATTTTTGAAAGCCTGGTAGTATTCTAATTCTTAATTGATTTCTTTCCCTGATTTGTAGTTACGGTTGCAATGGTTATTAATTTTTGTTATAAATCTTCCTTCTAGTGATTATTCCTTCCTAAAGTTACCAGTGCAACTACTAGTTTCATGTTTACTTTATTTTTCATTATGAATTTGTTTTGTTTATTGTAGAAATAATACATCACATTGTTGTCCTTCACCAAATTACATGGCTTGTATGATTAACAAGAATTGGAAAAAAAAGGTAAGTGGTCAAAAACTAGCTTTTTCTCTACCATATGCAAATAACATTTAAATTTTATTATTTATGTATTTGTTTGTTTTACAATTTTTTTTGTAGGATAACATGTAAAGCTTCAAGAAGTTCAATCAATCATGTCATCAAATTTGTAGTTACGAAGATAAGTTTTACATTGTAGATATTTTTTTATCATTACGATTATAATTTGTATTTTTAATTTTTTATATGTAAATTATTATTATTCCAATAATTGATTATCAATATTTATCATTTTTAGCCTTTAACATATTATAAAATAATGAATCAATAAATATTTATTATTATTAACAACTAATAAATTAACCAAAATTGGACACAATAATAAAATCTATAAGGACCGAAATTTGTCACCTAAGTAGTCCTTGAATAACGGACTTTTGCTGCCCCTATTTATATTGGGGATGATATTCGTCCCAACTTAGGGGACAAAAATCATCCCATAGTTAGGGGACTACATGTTGCCCCTATGCATATTAAGGTCACTAGTCGTCCCTACATATGGAGACAAATGTCGTCCTTAAAGGGACAAAATGTCTTCCCTCAGTACAAAATGTCATCTTTAAGATACTGAGTGATGATAGTCGTTCCTATTTATAGGGATGACATTTTGTCCTCATACGAATTGTAATTCCACAAGTACTAAGAAGGGGTGAATTGGCTTTTTTAGCTAGGTGGGGAATTTTTGATTTTTCACAAAAAGAAAGCTAAAATAGAATTAAAGCACAATAAAATAAGTAAGTGATTAATGCATTAATCACTGCTTATGTCACACATGACATCTGATTATTTGAATTTTAATCAACTTAAATGAAAACACTTAAACACTCGGAATAAACATAATTTTACTAAATAACTTGTGATCATAAAAAATGATTGTTTTACACCTCAAGATTCAACATGAATGGACGATTTGTTGTTCCCTATCCTCTTAAGGATGTTAGTCGTTCATACTTATAGGAACAAATTTTCGTCCCCATATGAATGGATAATTTGTTGTCCTCTAGCATTTTTAGGTCGAAGATGGGGATAATTGTCGTCCCTTGTAATACGGATGACTATTGTAATTTTATCCCTTAAAGAATTGATGATAGATATAATAAGGATGATAAGTGGGGACAATTTAAATTATCCCAGAACCAGTGGGGACGATTTTTTTAAGGTTTAAAAGATAATTTTAGTTGTCCTTTTATCTCTTTTTTTTTTGGTAGTGTTAAGTTATTATTTATTTATTTTTTACTTAATTTCATTTATTTTTTTCTCCTAAAGTTGTATTTGCTTAAAATTAAACTAATATATAAAAGAGTTAACTTTAAAAGAAAATAAAATTAACAAAATTAAATATTTAAAATAAATATAAGAATAAATTGATCAAAATCAATAAATTATCAAAATTATGATTTCTTCTTTTATATTTTAAAATGATATTGATAGAAATATACATGCATGACTTTTGAAAATTTAGATTGTATTGTGATTTTAAATTTCAAATAATTGAAAACAAAAGTAAATTAGCTTATCTTATTAAAATAGCGAAGTTAAAGTCTTAATTTTTATAAAATAGAAAGAATAATTAAAATGTGTTATTTATTATGGTATTAACTAAAAATTAACTAAAAAATTTGTTAATGAAATGAAAATAAAAATAAAAATTAATTTTCAAAAATAAAAAAATAAGTGATGTTTATATATAGGGGTCCACTATATATAATTTTATCTAAATAAAATTTATTATAGTGGACCCCACTTGATTGAGGTACTCTTGCTTTGTAAGATTATTTTATGGCAGAATTTTTTTTTTTTTTGAAACTTGATTTTTTTTCTAGTGATATAATGATGATGAAATGATGATTTATGATTTTTTTTTTGGATAAAATCATTAGAAGCTTCTAAATATTTGTTTATGTTGACTAGTAATATTTAATAATCTAAGTGCTAGAAGTATAAAACCAGCCACATAATTATTTCAACTCCGTGGTTTCAGAAAAAAAATCCGGTGCAAGAGTTATGTCTTTTGGAAAAAAAAAATAATTTTATTGATTAAATTAGTAATATATCAATAAAAATATAGATAAAAATTCATTAAAAATTATAAAATAAAATAAAATATCATTCAGATTAATAGAATAATAAATCGGTTTAAACCCTACAGATTTTATAATATTATATTTCTTAGAATACATATAACTTCAATTTTATAACATACCGACGATCATAATCTGATTTATTGTCTCTATATAATTGAATATGTTTTGTCCATTCGAATAGTCTACACAAATAAAAAGATGTAACAGGACGAAGGAAAACAAAAAATTATAAAAATATGAGGAAAAACTAAACGCCGTAACAAAACGACGAAATCACTAAAAATAAAATAAAATTTAGGTATATGTGAAATAACTATTTATTTTAAAAAATAAATTGATAAAAAAAAGCGTAGATTAAATAATTTTAGGTTAAATATAGCAAAAAAATCACACATCCTTTTTCGAAGAAGATAAATAACTAAAAAAAAAAGTTGAGAGAAAATAAGCTAAGGTATTTTTTTTTTAAATAATACTTATCCTGTGCAATGTTAAGAGCTAAAACACCGGTGATAGACTATCTTTACATTCAGTTGACAAGTATTTTAGTATTTATGTAATTTTTTGTAGTGCATTTACTTGACATCCAACATTAAAATAATAATAACTACCAAATAAAGAGTCACAAAATGTTGGTATTTTTATTAATTATATTTTTATTTTTAATTATGTCAATGAGTTTTTTTTTTCAAAAATATTAACTCAGTTTTTTTATACATATAACACATCATATCTATATTTATATTATTTTAGGTATTTATTCAATAAAAATATTTTTTATTAGTTAATAATTTTACAATAATGTAGTAATTATTTTTACTAATTAATCCTCTTTTTATTTTACATATTTATGTAATATAATTTTTAAAATGAAGTGGGTTTGGTGTTAGCGTTGGGTTGGCTTGGAGATACCTTTGCGTTCCCACATTATATCCCAAACAAAGTCATAATGATAATCCGACGAACATTAACTTTCATTTCATGCATGACTTCAGAACGAGACTTTTTAGGGTAATATATCATGTGCAAACTTTGACCTGGAAACGATTGCAGAAACATAGAAAACGCTGACTTTTTCATTTCTACCGGAATAGAAAGAAAAAAGGCAAGAAGTTGATATGTCCATTACATGCCCAGTACACACTTTGATCCTTTTGTTTGAAAAATGCAACTGCGCTACAGCCGTCCAATTAACCAAATGATATGTCCGGCGTTGCTGAAAAAAAAAAAAAACAGCAAAACTTCACCAAGTTCATCATTTGTGACTCGGGCCACCGATTCAAGTCGTGAAAATAATATAAGTTGACTGCATAGTTTCAATCTTGAATTTTATACGATTAATCCTCTTCAATTTTTGCTATTTTTGTATTCAATTTTTAAATTTTTATTTTGAATATTTTTATTTATTTAACTTATAAAATATCAAAATGGATAGAAATTTAATTTTAAATTGATTTAAACAAATAAAATGCTAAAATTAGCTTAAAAACAATATAAATAGAATTAAAAATTAATATAAAAAAAATTTAGAAAAATTTTATTTTTAATTGTATTCTTTCTTTTTATTAAACATTATTTTAGTTTATATAATTTTTTCTTTTATCCATATCAACATTAATTTATAAAATTTCTCGATTTTATGTATTATAGGAATTAGATAGGTTTAAACTAAAAGTTTAAAATTTGAATAAAACACAATAAAAGTTGAGGAGTGTTAGAGATTAATTGAGTAAAGTTAAGGAGTGAAACTATGCACTTGGCCAAACAATATATTAGGACCAAAAAAGTTCGTTCTTGTGAAAATTGAGGTGGATTATACGTAGGATCAGATCATGAATGAAATACAACAAATTTTTTATAAAATAATTGAAATAAAAAAATAAAAAAAATGGAACATGCAGATTTTAACATAAAAAAAAACTCCAAATAAATTGGAAAAAAATAACTGGAAAGAATAGAAGCATTTCAATGTGAAAAATAATAGGAGTTAAAACCTTTTCTCTATCACCCAAGTAAAGAACAATAACACCCTCTCTTAAAAAAATATGCATTTTCTATAATTTTTCTCTCATAAGGAGATTACTCTCACTACCCTTAACTCACCAACTCACTATCTCATCATGCCCATCACTTGCTCTCACTACTGTGCACACATCCACTTGTGTCTATTTATAGGCATAAATCAAGCAATTTGCTTGGTCCTTACATGTGCTTAGAGACCAAGCATAATGCTTGGTCCTTAAGCATGATATGTGGCCTAATTTTTCTTTTTTATATTTTTTAAGTTAGTTAACAATCTCCCACTTGAAGATTTGTTGAGGATCAATCACATCTCCATATCATTCTTTTTATCTTGCATTTCCATGTTGGTTATGTTTTTCTCAGGCTGTAAGAGGACTTACACCAAACAAACTTGTCATTATTGATAACCTTTGCCATAAAATCTGCTAGGTCATCTTTACTATGGATTTTTTGCAAATTGATAGTTCCTTCTTCCACTTTCTCTTGAATGAAGTGGTACTGAACTCAAATGTATATTGACTTTAAATGAAAATTTGAAATTTTTATGAGATGCAAGGCACTCTGATTGTCATTAAACAACGAAACTTTCATTGCCATTTTCAACCACACTGCTTCTTTACTAGATTGTGTAGTTGCGACATATTATGCTTCCATTATTGATGTAGCCACTTACTGTCCTTGATGTAAACCTAAACTAGCTTATCGAAACACAGGCTTTATTCGTGGGTCTTCAATTTTCTTAGACTATACATGTATAGTATAACCTTTCTTCATCATTGACTTATGGAGTGCTCTCTCTTCTATATTATGTGATTTCTCTCTTCTTTCATTGCAAATGTTAGACTCGTTATGTTTTGTTGATTGAATATACCTTGTTTAGTGCTTAACCTAGCTAGTCGGGCTTAGAAAGCTTGTCAGAGTCCTTTTTTTTTCCATTTTATGATAGGATTTCACCCACCCTAGGTTAAAGAAAACATTTTCTTATAATAGTTAGCCTATTAATCAATGTAGATGCTAAGATAGAAAGCAAGAACCCAACATAGCTAGGTTAAGAGATAACTGAACGTACTATGATGTTATTAGGATTTCATACAATTGATTGTAGTTTTGATACCTAACTTACAGTACCACTAACAAGTATAAATACATAACCCATTATGAATTCGCTTTTATCCAAATCACCTACATAAACTAAGTTAACATATCCTTTAAAAACAAAGTCTGATCCTTAATAACACAATGCAACATCTGAGGCTCCTTTGATATATCTTAGGATCCTCTTTACAACATTCCAATGTTCTCTGCCAAGATTCTCCATGTACTGACTAACTACACCCATTTCATGTGCAATGTTTGGTCTTATAAAAATCATAGCATACATTAAACTTCCCATTATTGATGTATACAGTACTCAAGACACCTCCATCCTTTTTACTTCATTGCTAGGACTCATATTGGAGGATTCAAAATTGGCTTACAATCTTACATGTTGAACCACTATTAAAGTTTCTTTGAGTAATTTTTTTAGAGAAACCAAACCTTCCTATTATTTTTGTCTCGGTGAATTTGTATCCTTAAAATCTTGTTTAATGGTCCCAAGTCCTTAATTTAAAATTTTCTAAACAATTGTGCCTTCAATTCTTTGATATGATCTTTGTTGGGGCCTGCTACTAATATGTCATTAACATAGTATAGCAAAATAGAAAAATCATTTTCATTAGACCTCTTAAAATATGCACAAGGATTTGAATTAACTCTGTTGTATTCAAGGCTCATGATGAAGGAATCAAATCTTTTATACCAATACCTTGGTGCTTATTTTAAGCCATATAGAGATTTGTTCAACCTATAAATCAAGTTTTATTTTCCTTGTTCTTCAAAACCTTCTAGTTGGAGTATATAAATCTCTTCTTTAAGATTTTCATGAAGAAAAACAGTTTTCACATCTAGTTGCTCTAACTAAAAATTAAATGTAGCATATATTGCCATGACCAATCAATTATTATTATTCAAACCACTAAGGAAAATATTTCATTAAAGTCAATGCCTTCTTTCTAAGCATACACTCATACCACTAATCTTGCACAATATTACTCCACATGATCATTGACATTATGCTTGATCTTATAGATCCATTTGTTACCTATTAGCTTTCTTTCTTATGGTAATGAAACAAGTTCTCAAGTTTGATTCTTATGTAGAACTTCAATTTCTTCCTACATTACTATCATCCATTGAGATGCTTCAGGCTTTCCATTACTTCTTGAAGAGCTGATAGTTCTTGATTCTTTATTAGAAAGAAATATGCAATATTACTCTTCATAATATAAGCTATGTTGGTGTTTTTCTATCATGAGTTGGTTGTCAAACTCTAGTTCTTTTAGACTCAACCAATTCCCATTCATTATTTTCTATTGTTGCATCATAAGAATCCTTTTGTTCCACCTATATCATAGTAGTCTTTGAATTGTCTTTTGATGTGCTATAATTACCTTATAGCTTATCTTTTATAAATATCACACCTCTACTGATGATGACCTTATTAGCAGTGGTATCCTATAAGTGATACCCCTTAACTCCTTCTACATATCTTAAAAATATGCATTTCCTAGATTTTGGATCCAACTTTATAGTTTCTTAGGCATTATATATCACCTGTGCAAGGCTTTTAAATATATGGAGGTTTGAATAATTAGTAGGCTTACTAGTCCATAATTCCATATGTGTCTTTAACTTAATTTTAGTTAATGGTGACTTACTTATCATATAAAAGGTGGTGTTGACTATTTTTGCATAAAATAACTTTAATAAATGAGCAATTCCTAACATTTCCCTTATTCTTTCTAATAAGGTTATGTTCATCCACTTTGTCAATCCATTTTGTTGAGGAGTGTAAGTTGTAATGAACTACCTTTTGATGCCTTCTTGCTTGTAGAATTTATCAAATTCTTTTACTAGTATATTCCTCTCAATTATTTATCCTTAAACACTTTATCTTATTTCTAAAATCAAGTTCCACCCATGCTTTGAATACTTTAAAGACTTTAAACACATTATTTTTCCTCTTGATAAGGTATATCTAACATCTCTTAGAGTAGTCATCAATAAAGGACATAAAGTACTTTGCTCTTTCTAAGGATGGTACTAGTGCTTGTCACACATTAGAATGAACCAATTCTAGAATAATTTTGCTTATAGAATTAGCAGTGTTGAACTTCGCACAATATGACTTACTTGTTGTTGTGAGTGATCTGCAAGTGCATGATATCAACTAGTAGCATAAAAAATATCATCCCATAGAAATTTTGATCAAATCACCTATTTACCAACCTCTTATTGTTTAAGCCCAAAAACAAATGTATGTAAATTTTATTAAATTAGGAATTCAAGAAATCTATTTCAAAGATAGAGAAATAATTCAACAAAATTATTAAGCAAAGTATATTTAAGAAAATTACAAGGAATTAAATCATCTTGCAATCATAAAGCTACCCAAATTTACTACTCAATTTGCCACGCTTATCTTGAATTTTCTTAAAGCATTAATCAATCTCTCTCAAGCATCAATTAATTTAAATTCACAATTATTAATCAAGATAATAAAAACACCATTCTCATTGCAATCCAAATACCTAAACATAAAAATCATGAATTATGAAGCATAACTTAAAAGGGAATTTAATCAACTCAATTTATCTCTAATCTTGAGTTAAGTTAAACCTATGTTTATAGGCCTATTAGAATTAGCATATCTCAATGCATAATTCTAATTAAAATCATGCTATTAGTGGCTAAGTAATACCAAGCAGTAAGAGCAATAAACACAATATGCAATAACAAATAAGTATATTAAACTAAAAGCCTAAATCATGTTCGGACTATTAATCTCTAACAAAGAAAAATTTAGCCTAACATAATGTTATTAATCCCCAAAAATTCATAAGAAAAGCCCATAATAAAAATTATAAGAAAGAGAAAAAGGAGAAGAAAATAGTTATGATTAATGTTGACTCTTAAATCTTCACTTTCTTTTTATTTGTTTGATCTTCTAGAGTTTTTTTAATGTATTTTTTAGTGGCTTTTCCTCTAGAAACCTCTCCAAAAATCCCTAAAAATTCTTCTTAAATAGCTCCCCTCAAGTTGCCCAAAAAATAACTTTCCTACACAAGTAGTTTCGGGTGCACGACTGTGCATGTTTTACTGCACAGCCATGCCTAGTTACTTTCTCTATAGTTCACTATTTTTCAAATTAAGCATGGCTGTGCAATTCAGGTGAATAGTCATGCATGGTCTTGCTCTTCAAACATTGTTGTGTCAAGCAGTTTATAATTTAGTACTAACTTGTAACTAGATTTTTACATTGATAAAGATAGAATTAGAGTCTAATTACTTAACAAATGTTATAGCTACAGAAGTAAAATTTTTAAAACCTCTTGAATCATCTCAATTGGACCTCTTTAGCTTAAGATATTATTAAATTACTAAGAGTTGTGCATCCTAAAATGAAAGTTGTATATATTGACTTCGACTCAAGATTTGCAAACCCAAACAAACTTGGAATATGGCAAGTAACCTCAATTTGGAAACCTTATGATGTATGCTCTAAATTTTCTAGAATACCTCTTTCTCATTCTAAAACTCTAAGGATTTCAAAATCTTCTTTGAATCTCAAAGGTCGAATCAGCTAAAAGTCTAAAATTGCTCTTTAAGCTCCTATATACTCTTAGTTCATAAATGTCATGACCCGAACCCAGGGGCACGTGACCGGCACTAGGGAATGGGAAGGCATAAAGCTACCAAAACCCATAGTAAGCCTTAAAAGAAAGAAAAAAATGCAAAAATATTCAACTTTGAAACCTTACAATAAATAATAAATCACAACGCACATTATCAAATTGATTTTTCTCAGTATAATTTAAACCATAATATCAGTGCATAAAATAAATAAACTTCAGTTATACAAATAATATCTCAGTACATACATTATAAATACATAAAATTCCAAATAAAGTATGCAGTTATACAATCTTCTCTACTGCGGTATGCGAAAATAGATACAACACAATTAAATAGACCTATGCAGAATAGCCGGTGATGAAGCTACACGACGAAGAGAAGTAGGCCTAACAAAAAACTCCCAAACTCTTGAAAAAAAAATAAGTTGAGGGGAGTCAGACCTCACTGAGTAAGTTAATAAAGAAAATGAATGTGATTTGAAAACCTCATTAAAATAAATTTTATGGAAATATAATATAATATAATTTTATTTAACCATTTGGTATACATATAATAAATCCATTTTTTTTGTTTTAAAAGGGAAGAAATAAATATTTAAATATCTTTTAAAATCATTTTAGTATAAAAATTTGGTAGAACCCAATTTATAAATTTTTAACAGTCATATGACTCACTTATATCCAAGATTGTCTGATCCCGAGAGCAATGCATCACTAGGATACACAGTCACAGTCATATCTCTTAATCCAATATCACTGGTAGTGTTTGAGAGCAAGGCATCACCAAACCATCGGCCCCAGTGATTTAATAAATAAATAAATATTATACTACTGACAATGTTTGAGAGCAAAGCATCACCAGACTTTCGACCCTAGTAATATAATTAAATAATCACAAATTTTTACTGGTGCGCACACGGTCCTGATGAAACCCATCAGGTAGCCCGTTCTACTATGATTTATTTAAAATAAATAAATAAATAAATAAAACAATAAAAATTACAATAAATGATAATAAATAAATAATAAAATAAAATAAATCAACTATAAATTAAATCATGCAAGATCATATGAATCATGCTGACTAGAATCTCATAAAATTAAATTCATAAGAATTTAATATAATTTAAATTAAAAATCCGACACTCAAATCAAATATTAACTTACAAGATAAAGGTGCTCCTCTGACACGTCGTGTTCGACCTTGACTGGTAGACGCGACTGGAGGGGCAGCTAAAGGATAGAAAAGGAAATGATAATCAGAAAATAGAAACCTAACTTCTAGAGTTTCTAAAGAAGACTCGATTCATACTTAGAATAAAAATTTTAGGATTGACCCGGTGTCACATTTTACGAGAAATCTACCAAAAATTCGATAGAGTTTTCTTTGTAAAACGGATATCCCTCTACCAAAGTAGAGTCAATCCTGCAAATAAACACACTTTAAAAATCACAGTGGCACAACACCTCGGATTGGGACCCCAGACTATACAATTCCCAACCGAGGTTCACCAAAATACAATAAGCAAATACTAAATATAATTTGTTTAGTTTTTAAAACACTAAATAAAATTATTTTCCACCATAATTTAATAAAATTTCAAATAATAATATAATATTAATAACAATTTATCTTCCAAATATCCAATATAAAAATAGACAAATTCCAACTATAATTGCCCATCTAGATTAAATATACCAAAATATTAATTAAAAACTCATTCAAACCATAAAACAATAAATAATTTAATTTTGAATAAATTTTCTAAAATGGTTAGTATTAATTAAATAAAATAATAAATAATTTATAAAAATTATTTTAATACCACATTTTGTCTCAAAACAATTAAAACATAGTATTTAATTATCATATCTACAAAACACACCATTTCTTCATTATATCAAAATTTACATAATATAATACTTTTCTAAAAAAAATTTAGATAAATTAACAAAATCATTTTATAACTACTAGAATTACTAACATAATACTAACACTAATTTACTCCAATAATCAACCAAAAATAGTTAATTAATCACATTAACAAAATATACATAAAACTTAAAATACCTAAATAAATATACAAAAATTCCATAAAAATCAATTTAATTATTCTAAATTAATTTTCATATACTCTTAACCAAATTAACCCCAGTTAACTTAAATCCACTAATATAAGTATAGATCAACTAAAAAAAATTAACCACATAATTAAAAAAATTTTGGGTAATTAGTAAGTATAATAAAAATCAACAAAAATATTAAATCAACACAAAATCAACTAAATCAACTAACAACAGCCCTAAACAACTAAAAATCAACCTGACAACTAACTAAAACCAACAAGAAATTACTGAAATCAACCAGAAATCAACTGAGATCAACCAAAAATCAACCAGAAAACTACTACCCTTAACCCATCAACTCACCGAAAACAGAGTCAATGGCAGAAAGAGGACTGTTGCTGCTGCTGTGTGTGACTTCAACAGCTCCAGATGGCCTCCTCCAGCAGCTGCCAACGTCCAGATCAAGAGGGAGATGCTGGTGGTCGTCCAGTGGTGAGGCATGGTGGTCTGGTTAGTCGCGTGAAGAGAAGCAAAAACAGAGACAAGGAAGAAGAAAATGGCAGGGGAGAGGGAAAGAAAAGAAATGTAGGAGAAAGAGAAAAATGTTAACCCGTATGTCTTGTTTTTTGTTTTTTGACTAACTTTTGTATATATATATATATATATATATATATATATATATATATATATATACACACACACACACACACACAAATAATTTAATACACACATAAAATATGCATACAAATAATGTAGTTTAATAATAATAATAATAATAATAATAATAATAATAATAATAATAATAATAATAATAATAATAATAATAATAATGATGATGATGATGATGATGATGATGATGATGATGATGATGATGATGATGATGATGATGATGATGATAAAAACAAACAATGTCATTTTAAATAATAAAGTAATACAAATTTGGAAATCACTTTTATTAAAATAAAATACAATATAAGGTATTACAATCTCCCCTCCTTATAGAAATTCATCCTCGAATTTCAAAGAAAAGATAGGAATTACAAAGTCTAAGGATGAAAAAGATAGGGATAGATGACTTGCATCTCAGATTCTGCCTCCCACATACAGTCTTCTATTGTGTGATTACTCCAAAGCACCTTGACCATCGGAATCTCTTGAGAGCGAAGCTGGCGAAGCTGGCGATCCACAATCGCTATTGGATACTCCTCATAAGACAGATCTTCACTGAGCTCCACTGCTTGAGGCTAAAGTACGTGAGAAGGATCAGAAATATACTTCCTCAACATAGACACATGGAACACTGGGTGGATTTGAGATAGCTCAGGTGGCAATACTAGTCTATAGGCCACCTCCCCAACTTGTGACCGTATCTCGAAAGGTCCAATGTATCTCGGAGCCAACTTACCTTTCTTATCGAACCTCATAACTCCCTTCATTTGAGATACCTTTAGAAACACCATATCTCTAATTAGAAAGGAAACATCCTTCCTTTTGGGATTAGCATAACTTTTCTGCCTACTATATGTTGTCCTCAACCTCTACTAAATGATAGGAACTTTTTTAGAAGTAATATGCACTAACTCTAGACCTGTGAGCTGTCTCTCACCAATTTCCCAACACAAAGGTGATCTGCACTTCCTACCATACAACGCTTCATACAGAGCCATCTCAATACTTGCATGATAACTGTTGTTATAGGCGAATTCAATTAGTGGCAAATGATTATCCCATTGACCTCCAAAGTCCATCATGCACATCCGGAGCATATCCTCTAAAGTCTAAATGGTCCTCTCAGACTGACCATCAGTCTGAGGATGGAATGTTGTGCTGAAGTCAAGTCTGGTACCCAATGCCTTATGCAACTCTTGCCAGAAAATTGATGTAAAAGTGGCTCCTCTATCAGATATTATACTTACTAGAACTCCATGAAGATAAACAATTCTGTTGACATACAACCGTGCCAACCTGTCAGTAGAGTATGTCTTTTTAATTGGCAAAAAGTGTGCTGACTTAGTTAACCTGTCAATGATTACCCAAATAGCATCAAACCCACCTATTGTCTGAGGCAAACCAGTCACAAAATCCAAAGCAATCATATCCCATTTCCACTTTGGGATAGGCATGGGCTGTAACAATCCTAAGGGCCTCTGATGCTCTAATTTCACCTGCTGACATGTGAGACACTTGGATACAAATTCTGCAACATCCTTTTTCATTCCATTCCACCAGTATGTATCCTTCAAATTATGATACATCTTGGTAGAACCTGGATGAATACTGTAAGCAGAAAAATGTGCCTCTTCTAAGATCTTTTTCTTTAGATTATTAATATCTAGCACACACAACCGAGTATCCAAGCGTAGAACTCCCTCACTGTCAATCACAAACTCTGTGGATTGACCCTGTTGCACATCAAACATAATTCTCTGTAACTGTGGATCCCTTCTTTGAGCTGCCTTAACTCTATCCAAGTACACAGGTCATACTCTAAACTAAACAAAAAGGCACTTCTTAGTCACTTTCCACTGTAAACCTTGATCAATCAACTCATGCAACTCCTGAATAATTGATCTTCTCTCAGTACCAATGTGGGCAAGACTACCTGCTGATTTTCTACTCAACGCATCAACTACTACATTCGACTTGCCTGGATGGTAAAGAATTGAACAATCATAGTCTTTCAAAAGTTCCATCCATCTTCTTTGCCTTAAGTTCAAATCCCTCTACTCAAAGATATATTTTAAGTTCTTGTGATTGGTGTAGATCTCACAAGTGACACCGTACAGATAATGCCTCCATATCTTCAGTGCGAAAACAATTACTGCCATCTCTAAATCGTGAGTGGGGTAATTCTGCTTGTGCTTCTTCAACTGCCTCAAAGCATAAGCAACCACTCTGCCATTCTGCATTAGCACACATCCCAAACCTACACGGGAAGCATCACAATACACCGTGTATCCATCATCACCAGAAGGTAATGTCAATACTGGAGCTGAAGTCAATAAATCCTTAAGCAATTGGAAATGCTCCTCACACCTATCAGTCCATACAAATCTAACATTCTTCTGGGTTAGTCTAGTCAAAGGCGCGGTAATCTTAGAGAAATCCTTCACAAATCTCCTGTAATAGCCTGCTAAACCCAGAAAAATTCTCACTTCAGTAACCGTTGTAGGTCTTGGCCATTCAGTAATCGCTTCTATCTTCCTAGGATCCACCTGAATGCCATCTTTAGACACCACATGGCCTAAGAATGCCACTTAGTTTAGCCAGAACTCACTTTTTGAATATTTAGCATACAACTGGTGCTCTCTCAAAGTCTGCAGCACCAATCTTAGATGCATCGCATGCTCCACCCTATTCTTTGAATAGACCAGAATATCATCAATAAACACAATCACAATTTGGTCTAAGTATGGCCTAAACACCCTGTTCATTAAGTCCATGAAGGCTGCTGGAGCATTAGTCAACCTAAAGGACATCATTAAAAACTCATAATGGCCATATCTAGTTCGAAATGCTGACTTAGGTATATCCTCCCTTCTAATCCTTAGCTAATGATACCCAGATCTCAAGTCAATCTTAGAGAAATGTCGAGCTCCTTGTAATTGATCAAACAAATCATCAATCCTGGGGAGTGGATACTTATTCTTGATGGTAACCTTATTCAGTTGTCTGTAGTCAATACAGAGTCGAAGACTACCATCCTTCTTCTTTATAAATAGGATCGGAGCACCCCAGGGAGATGTACTAGGTCGAATGAACCCCTTATCTAATAATTCCTGCAATTGCTCTTTTAACTCCTTCAGCTCTACAGGTGCCATCCTATAAGGTGGCATAGAGATAGGATCTATACCTGGGACAACATCAATACAGAATTCTATCTCTCTATCCGGCGATAATCCAGGTAATTCCTCTGGAAAAACATCTGTAAATTCACGTACTATCGGTACCCTCTCCACTGATCCCATTTCTACTTGAACATCTCGAACTACAACTAGATAGCCCTGACATCCTTTACTAAGCATCTTCCTAGCTGTAATGGCAGAAATAAGAATATGGAATATGGGACTCTGAGTACCTCTGAATCTAAATTCCTCATCACCAGGAATTCTAAAAATTACTTCCTTTGCTCGACAATCCACAAATGCATAAAACTGGGACAACTAATCCATTCCAAGAATCACATCAAACTTGATCACATCCAAAAGGACCAAGTCTACCAACAATTCTCTACCCTCCACTAACACGGGACAAGATGGAAAGAAAATGTCTGTCTCCAACTCATCACTAAGTGGAGTCAAAACAGACAGAGGATAACTCATCTTGGAAGGAAGACAAGCCACTTTTAAAGCAAACAAAGGAGATACAAATGAACATGTAGCACCCAGATCAAATAATACTCTAGCCTCAAAGAAACAGACTGGAATAATACCTGCTACCACAGCATTGGATGCCTGCGCATCTTGAGGAGTCAAAGTGAAGACCCTAGCCTAACCACATCCTGGCTGCTGTGAAGTGAATGGCTGAGTCTATCCTCTACCTCAGCCCTACTGACTCGTATACTGCATCGGTCGCTGCTGAGAGTACATGGGTGCCTGATACTGTTGAGGCACCTACTGCAATGGCTGAACAACAGTAGGCAAAGATCCCTGAGCAAAAGATGTCTGGAATCCATAGTTCGGACAAGCTCTAGCAAAATGTCCAAACTGACCACATCTAAAACATGCTCCTGGCGTCAAGTGACAAGGACATTGATGCACTCGACCACAAATGGCACACGCACTAGCTCCAGACCCAGAACTACCATGCCCAGAGCTCTGCCCACTACTACTGCTAGTGCTACTACCAAACCTAGCGGCCCTACTGCTCCTGCGATCCTGAGTAAGGTGGTGCCTACCAGTTCGATGTGCCCTAAAATGTCTGCTCTACTGAGAACTCGAGCTGCCTATCTAAAATACTGGCTACTGTACCCTCTAGACAGGTCTGAAAGTGCCACTATCATAAAGGTCAGGTATGGTGTCATATCGGATATGTCTGTGCTCCAGCTATCTCGCCTCCTCTACCACACTCTCAAGATTACAACCCTTTGGTCGAATACCAATATAGGCTGGGCCTAATCTCATCACATACAGCTCTACTACTCTGGCGACATCCTGCCTCACGTCCTCAGCATGCCTCATCAGTCTGTAGAACTCTCGAGTATAGTCCTCCACTGATCGATCTCTCCTATCAATGTTAACCAGCTGCCATCTGTAGTTTTCTCGTATAGATGAAGGATAGAAGAATCTCATGAATTGCTCCTTAAATCCCAACCATGTCATCATCATCATGAAAGGCTAAATGGACTGCATAAACCAGTCTTGAGCTACTGCTGAGACTGATAGCTCCACGATCATAATCCTCTAGTAGTCAGAATACCCAGATCTGGTCCTGGACTCGATGGTATTAATGAAATCTAATGCATCCCCAGTACCATCAAAGTGAACTCGCCCCACTCTGGAGTATAATAAAGTTGCATCAGCATCTGACATGCCTTGAGTCTATCACTGAAGCATCTGCTGCACAATGGGCATCCCTTGATTAAGAGCTGCCAAGCCTTGGTTAATACCCGCCATGCCAGCTGTAAAGACTGTAGGATCCTCTATTGGAATCTAAGGCTCTACTAGAGGCTGATCCTGCCTCTGAGCTACTGCCACTCTAGCTCTACCCCTACCTCTAGGTCGAGGGGCAGGAGGGAGAATCTCATCCTAAAATGACTGCTCACCATCATCAGGTTTTGCATCTACAGCAAGGGCATTCTGAGCACACCTCATTTTGAAAAGATAGGAAAACCAAGATTCAAGACAAGAATACAGACTCAGATGCTGCAACCAAAAGACAAGAAATCAACAACGACGTTCAATGACCTAAGTACCGCAGTATTATGAGAAAAAGACAGACATTGACAGTCAAAAGAATGGAAAATGAGCCAAAGCTCTGATACCAACTTTGTCACGACCCGAACCCAGGGGCACGTGACCGGCACTAGGGAATGGGAAGGCATAAAGCTATCAAAACCCATAGTAAGCCTTAAAAGAAAGAAAAAAATGCAAAAATATTCAACTTTTAAACCTTACAATAAATAATAAAATCACAATGCACATTATCAAACTGATTTTTCTCAATATAATTTAAACCATAATATCAGTGCATAAAATAAATAAACTTCAGTTATACAAATAATATCTCAGTACATACATTATAAATACATAAAATTCCAAATAAAGTATACAGTTATACAATTTTCTCTACTACGGTACGCGAAAATAGATACAACACAACTAAATAGACCTACGCAGAATAGTCGGTGATGAAGCTACACGGTGAAGAGAAGTAGACCTAACAGAAAACTCCCAAACTCCTAAAAAAAATAAGTTAAGGGGAGTCAGACCTCACTAAGTAAGTTAATAAAGAAAATGAATGTGATTTGAAAACCTCATTAAAATAAATTTTATGGAAATATAATATAATATAATTTTATTTAACCATTTGGTATACAGATAATAATCCATTTTTTTAAAAGGGAAGAAATAAATATTTAAATATCTTTTAAAATCATTTTAGTATAAAAATTTGGTAGAACCCAATTTATAAATTTTTAACAGTCATATGACTCACTTATATCCAAGACTGCCGGATCCCGAGAGCAATGCATCACTAGGATACACAGCCGCAGTCATATCTCTTAATCCAATATCATTGGCGATGTCCGAGAGCAAGGCATCACCAGACCATCGGCCCCAGTGATTTAATAAATAAATAAATATTATACTATTGACAGTGTCTGAGAGCAAAGCATCACCAGACCTTCGGCCCCAGTAATATAATTAAATAATCATATATTTTTACCGGTGCGCTCACGGTCCTGATGAAACCCATCAGGTAGCCCATTCTACTGTGATTTATTTAAATAAATAAAAAAATAAAAATTACAATAAATGATAATAAATAAATAATAAAATAAAATAAAATAAAATAAATCAACTATAAATTAAATCATGCAAGATCATATAAATAATGCTAACTAGAATCTCATAAAATTAAATTCATAAGAATTTAATATAATTTAAATTAAAAATCCGACACTCAAATCAAATATTAACTTACAAGATAAAGGTGCTCCTCTGACACATTGTGTCCGACCTCGACTGGTAGACGCGATTGGAGGGGCAGCTAAAAGACAAAAAAGGAAATGATAATCAGAAAATAGAAACCTAACTTCTAGAGTTTCTAAAGAAGACTCGATTCGTACTTAGAATAAAAATTTTAGGATTGACCAGGTGTCACATTTTACGAGAAATCTACTGAAAATTCGATAAAGTTTTCTCTGTAAAATGAACATCCCTCTACTGAAGTAGAGTCAATCCTGTAAATAAACACACTTTAAAATTCATAGTGGCACAACACCTCGGATTGAGACCCCAAACTATACAATTCCCAACCGAGGTTCACCAAAATACAATAAGCAAATACCAAATATAATTTGTTTAGTTTTTAAAACACTAAATAAAATTATTTTCCACCATAATTTAATAAAATTTCAAATAATAATATAACATTAATAACAATTTAACTTTCTGAATATCCAATATAAAAATAGACAAATTCCAACTATAATTGCCCATCTAGATTAAATATACCAAAATATTAATTAAATACTCATTCAAACCACAAAACAATAAATAATTTAATTTTGAATAAATTTTCAAAAATGGTTAGTATTAATTAAATAAAATAAAAAATTATTTATAAAAATTATTTTAATACCACATTTTGTCTCAAAACAATTAAAACATAGTATTTAATTATCATATCTACAAAACACACCATTTCTTCATTATATCAAAATTTACATAATATAATACTTTTCTAAAAAAAATTTAGATAAATTAACAAAATCATTTTATAACTACTAAAATTACTAACATAATACTAACACTAATTTACTCCAATAATCAACCAAAAATAGTTAATTAATCACATTAACAAAATATACATAAAACTTAAAATACCTAAATAAATATACAAAAAGTCCATAAAAATCAATTTAATTAATCTAAATTAATTTTGATATACTCTTAACTAAATTAACCCCATTTAACTTAAATCCACTAATATAAGTATAGATCAACTAAAAAAAATTAACCACATAATTAAAAAAATTCTAGGTAATTAGTAAGTATAATAAAAATCAACAAAAATATTAAATCAACACAAAATCAACTAAATCAACTAACAACAGCCCTAAACAACTAAAAATCAACCTGACAACTAACTAAAACCAACCAGAAATTACTAAAATCAACTAGAAATCAACTGAGATCAACCAGAAATCAACCAAAAAACTACTACCCTTAACCCATCAACTCACCAAAAATAGAGTCAATGGCAGAAAGAGGACTGCTGCTGCTATTGTATGTGACTTCAACAGCTCCAGATGGCCTCCTCCAGCAGCTGCCAACGTCCAAATGAAGAGGGAGATGCTGGTGGTCATTCGGTGGTGAGGCGTGGTGGTCTGGTTGGTCACGTGAAGAGAAGCAAAAATAGAGACAAGGAAGAAGAAAATGGCAGGGGAGAGGGAAAGAAAAGAAATGTAGGAGAAAGAGAAAAATGTTGACCCGTATGTCTTGTTTTTTTTTTTTTGGCTAACTTTTGTATATATATATATATACACACACACACACACACACACTAATAATTTAATACACATATAAAATATCCATACAAATAATGTAGTTTAATAATAATAATAATAATAATAATGATGATGATGATGATAAAAACAAACAATGTCATTTTAAATAATAAAATAATACAAATTCGGAAATCACTTTTATTAAAATAAAATAAAATATAGGGTACTACAATAAAACCAACAAATCAGCTCATATTTTCATAAAGTAACTATTTAAATTAAATAGAAATGAGCTATATATATAAAACTTTTGACTCTTATCAAATACCCCCCAGACTTAAACCTTTGATTATCCTCAAGTAAAATACATAAGAACATTTATCAATATATTGACAAACTTTACTCTACCATCCATAACAATCTCCAATTAAAAAAAATTTATAATTACAAACTAAACCAATAACTCAAAGTCAAAGACATAAGAATTACCAAGTAGAGAGCAAAGTTTTCATTTGAATTTTTGAAAATTTATAAGTTGACATCCAAGAAAAATGAAAGCAAACAGGATATTTGTCTCAGCCTTAGCAACTCTAGAATCTAACACACAAAACGTAGCATTATTATATTTTCTTTTTTTGCCATCCTTCCCACTCTTAGTATCCCCCATCGTTCTTGCACTATTAAGCATGAATACCATCGAAGGGGTCCTTTGTATGCTCATACTCTTTTTAGAGAATTAGAGTAGTTTTGGAGTATATAAAGATTTAAAATTAATATTTAGATCCTTTAATATAAGAGAAAATTTTTTTTATAGGACTACTATATTATGTGTTAAACCTAAAAAAAAAAACTAAAGATCAAAATTTATTTCTACTTATAAACATTTTTCTCAAACATCAAATCATAAGATTTGATCACTCAAAGGAAAATTAGGCATTAAGTTCATTAAAATATTGAAAGCCCTAAACCATAAGTTATCAATCTAGCTTGAAAATCACAAATTAAACATTAAAAGGACATTATTACACAAGCTTAAAAAAGTCACATCCAATGTATCCAGCTCATCATAATGATAGATTACCAAAATTCAACTGTTTACATGCAACATTCAATAGCTACACTTCTTAAAAATCAATATTAAAGGGCTAACAAAAGACAAAGATAAACTCTAACAAAATGATAACCACATGCAAATGCTAAACCCCTCCCCCTCACTTAATCATCACATTGCCCTCGATGTGAAAATAAAGCATGTTATACAAATAATACACAATAAGCAAAAAAAATACAAATAAAATTGTTGACCATTTGCATGATCAAACTCCTAATTTTGACTTTAACAAACAATGTAGTACAAATAATTTTGCTCAAGTGTGTATTAGCATTAAATCATTAAGCTCTAAAGATGTCAATTTCAAGAAAATTGAGGATACAACTTCTCCAAATGATCAACCTTTTGTGAGGATCTCTACATCAAGTTTAGAGTATACAAATTGTTAAAAATAAGTCTTACTAAGTGTTACTTGATCTTAAAATTCATTTGAGACTTTATTGAAGAATAAAATTGGACTTTTATGTCCCTCACTACCACTCACGAGAACGTCCCACTCGTAACCATGCTCACGAGCTAGCCCCCTTCAGCATCCAACAAGAGTTAGACATGTTGAGCCACTCGGGTCCATGAGCCTGCTTGTAAGGAATTTTCCAGATAGGATTCAATGAATTTTTCAAATTCAACAGCTATAAATTTTCCTTTTATGACTGTGACTGACATTTCGGCTGTAAAAGTTTGAAAAACACTTAAGGATGTTTAGAAGACTTTGGAGACACAATCAATGCCTCTAAAATCCATATTTTTTAGTTGTTTATCTATATAAACTAATTCTAGAGCTCAATTGAAGTTAAGATACTTGTTTATTACAATTCTCTATTTTAACATTCATCAAAGCTCTTAAAAACTCTTAACCATTTATTCTTTGTTTCATTAATTATTGTGAAACTTAGTTGTGTTAGAAATAGAATTTTGGCTTCATCCAAGTCTTAGGATAGATTAGAAGAGAAGTGAGATTTATTTCTAAAGTAATTGGTTTAAGTGTTTGTCCATTAAAACACTTGGGAATTCGATTTTAGAGTGAGCCTCAAAAATTCTTATTTGTGTGGTGTAAGAGTGAGCCTTGAAACTTTTATTTGTAAGGTTTAAGTTAAGCTAAAAACTCATGTTGTAAGAATTAATCTAAGAAAATAGATTAAGGTGTTTAAAAATCCTAACTTGGGAGAGTTATGTAGAGACATAGGATTGTTTAGAATCTGAACTCCTTAATTGTTTATGTTCTTATTTTCTCTACCCTTATTCTTTACTCATTCTTGTTTAATTTCCTTTTAATTTTCTAAAATCCTCATTAGCCTTATTCACCCCTCCCCCTCTAAGGCACTTTCAAAAATAAACAATCATAACTAAACAAAACTCAAACTAAAAGACTAAAAAAATTAAATAAATTTAAAGCACGTGAATAGTTCTAAGTTAAGGTCGTTAACTTAACCAACTCCCTTTTTATTTTCATTGTTGAGGTTGTCATTGTAAAGCGAGACTAGCCTTCTCCTAAGGCATTAAGCAACCATAATATAACTTACATCCATGCCCATTGGCTTTAAACATCTCACATGTAGTGTTCATTAACTTTAGAGCTCCATATGGAAAAACATGTATAACTTAAAATGGACCACTCTACCTTAATTTCAACTTTCCTAGAAATAATAGAAATCTAGAGTTATATAACAGTATAAAATCATCTACCTTGAAAACCTTTTTAAGGATATGAGCATCATGCCACTTTTTTTGTTTGCCCCTTAAATAACTTGGTATTTTCATACGCTTGAAACTTGATCTCATTAAGCTCATTTAGTTATAACAATCTGTTCTCACCTGTAACTTTCATATTAAAATGTAGTAATTTAATTGCCCACCTCAATAGGAAGGTGATAGGCTTTCCCAAAAATTAGTCTATATGGTGAGAGACAAATAGGCGCCTTGAACATTGCATGGTATGCCCACAATACATCATCTAACTTCATGACCCAATCTTTTCTTGAATATCCAACTGTCTTCTCTAGTATCTTTTTTAAGCTCACAGTTGGTTACCTTTACCTGTTGACTCATCTGTTGGTGATATGGGTTACCACCCTATAATGTACCCCATATTTCTTAGGTAAAGACTGAAATTGTTTATTGTAATAATGTGAGCCTTTATCACTAAGAATGGATTAAGGAACCCTGAATCTTGTAAACAACTTCTTAAGAAATTTCATAATAACCTTGGCATCATTAGCTAGTGAAGCAAATGCTTATACCCATTTAGACACATAATTAACTCCCATAAGGATGAATTGATTCCAATAAGAAGGTGAAAAGGGCCGTATGAAATCCAAGCCCCATACATCAAAACTCTCTATTTCTTAGATTAATGAAAGTGGCATCTCATGCCTCTTGAAAATGTTGCCTGTGCATTGGCATCCATCACAATGGAGCATATACTCTATAACATCTCTAAATAGAGTAGGACAAAAGAATTAACACTTTAACACTTTAGCAATTATTTTTGTTATATCATATCGACCTTCATAAATTGAGTCATGACACTGGAAGAGACTATCATGCACCTCTGAATTAAGAATGCAATGCTTAATCAACCTATCTCCCCCAATTTTATAAAGGAAAGGCTCCTCCTAAAAATATTGTCTAACTTCATGCCAAAACCTCTTTTTTTGCTAATAAAAAAGGTTATTAGGTAAAATACCACTTGCTAAATAATTAGTAAAGTCAACAAACCAAGGAGTAAAAAAGTGTTGTAAAGCAAAAATAAACTTATTGAGGAAATTGTCACCAATGGATAGTTGCTCGCTATCATCTGTATGTCTCTGCAATTCTAAACGAATAGTTTGTAGCTACATTTTTTTATCCATTTTTATCTCTAATCTCAAAATCATATTCTTGCAGTAGTAACACCCATCAAATAAATTTAGGGTTAGCATCTTTCTTAGTAAGAAGGTATCTGATGGCTAAATGATCAATATAAATAATCACCTTAGAGCCAATAAGATATACATAGAACTTATCTATAATAAAGATCATTGCCAATAATTCTTTCTTTATTATAGTTTAGTTCAAATATGCATCTGGAAAAGTCATACTAGCATAATAAATGACATGAAGTCTTTTATCTTTTCTTTGGCCTAGAACAACTCCCATTGCGTGATCACTTGCATTATACATAATCTCAAAGTGTAGGAAAAATTTGGAGGTGTAATGATTGGGGCTAAAGTTAGTGCATCTTTCAACTTGTTAAAAGCACTTAAAAAAGCATCATTAAACTCAAAAGGCACATTTTTTTAGTTAATAAATTAGTTAAAGGTTTGGCAATAAGTGAAATCCTTAATAAAATATTAATAAAATATTTGCATGCCCTAGAAAACCTCTAACTCCCTTTATCGATGTAGGAGGTGGCAACTTCTTAATGATTTTTGTCTTGGATCTATCTACCTAAATTCCTTTGTTTGATATTATGTGCCCTAAGACTATACCTTTATCTACCATAAAGTGGCATTTCTAACAGTTGAGAACTAGGTTAGTCTCCTCACAACGTTTGAGCACCTATTAAGGTTAACTAAACAAAAATTAAAAGAATCACCAAAAATAGAAAAATCATCCATAAATACCTCTATGATATCCTCCACTAAATCAAAGAATATTACCATCATACACCTTTGGAAAGTTATAAGGGCATTACACAATTCGAATGGCATCAGTCGATATGTAAAGGTGCTATAAGGACAGGTAAATGTAATCTTTTCTTAATCATCAAGAAATATGAAAATTTGGTAATACCTAGAATGTACATCAAGAAAACAATAAAAAGAATGACCCTATAATTCTTTTTAACATTTAGTAAATAAAAAGGAAGGGAAAAGTGATCTTTTTTAGTGGCCTTATTTAACTTCCTATAATCAATACACACTCACCACCCATCAACTATCCTCTTTGAAATAAATTATCCTTCATCATTCTCTACTATTATCATCCTACTCTTTTTAGGCATACATTGAATTAGACTCAACCACTCACTATCAGAAGTAAGATAAATTATGCCTGCATCTAAAAGTTTCATAATCTCCTTTTTCACTACTTCTTTCATGTTTGGGTTCAATCTCCTCTATCTCTTAACTGTGGATTTATGCCCCTCCTTTATATAAATCTTATGCATGATAATAGAGGGACTAATTGCCTTTATGTCAAATATCTACCATCCTAAAGCTTGAACTCTACCCTTCACTACCTCACACACCCTTTTCTCTTATTCAATGGTCAAATTATTTAAAATGATAATGGGTAATATGTTGTTATCTCTAAAAATATATATATACTTTAAATGTCTAAATAATGGTTTAAGTTCAAGTTTTTATGGTTTTTCAATGAAAGGAGGTGTGGGATTATCATTTCTCATTAAAAGTTTAGGTTTTATAAATGTGCACTCCTATTCTTTTCCACTCTTTAACTCTATATCTATTTGCTCATTATCCTCATTCTCACCTAAAGAAAAATTCACCTCTTTTACACACTCATCAATGCAAAAAATTTTCATGCAAGTCTCATCCTCTAAAGGATAAGTTTTTATATGAAAAAAATCAACTTTCTCATCTCCTACCTTTAGATTCAACTTACCCTCATACACATTAATCAAAGCTTTACTAGTAAGTCTACCTAAAATTAAGGGGCAAGTTCTATCTGCCTTAAAATAAAAAATAAAAAAAAATCAATAGGAAATATAAACTTGTTTACCTTAATGAGTACATCTTCAATCACTCAATATGGTTTATTGATTGAACGATCTGCCAACTGTAATGACATATTGGTGGGCTTCATCTATCCCAATTATAAGTTCCTAAAAATAGAAAGAGGCATCAAATTAATACTAGCTCCTAAATCACATAAATATTTAGGGAATTCATTAGTACCAACTGCATAATGAATAGTAAAACTCCCTAGATTTGTCAATTTAGTTGGTATCTTTCTCAAAATGATTAAGCTACATGTCTCCATCTAAGGTACAATCTTATAATCATCTTATATGTGTTTCTTTATAATCATGTCATTTAAAAATTTGGCATAATTGGGCATCTATATAAGTGCTTCTTCAATAAGAGGGATATTAATATATATTTTCTTAAAAATTTCCAAAATTTTAAAAAATTGCTTCTTATCTTTATATTTCTCCAACCTCTAAGGAAATGGAATTTTTGGTGCATAGGTTAAAGGTATAGAATTTAAAGCCTCTTTTTGCTTTGTCTTCTCATTTACTTGCTTCTCTTTTAACACATCTTTAACTATGACATATTGATCATCTTTCTTTTCCTCGAACTCTGTAAGGATCTCAACTTGAGATTTGAATTCCTTACCACTTCATAAAGTGATAGCCTTCAACTCCCTTAGGTTAGACTCTATAATGCTTAAAAGGTTAACTTGTGCTCTTGTCCCCACTATATTAGTAAGTTAGCCTAGTTGAACCTCAATGTTATAGATTGAAGAGAAATGGTTCTTTACAATTTGATCAAATTTGGCCTTTATCCTCTTTTGATTTTCCTCTTAGCTAGACAACTTGTTAGTGATAGCATCCAAGAATTTGTCTAGTTTATTCTCCACAAAAGCCATCTTATCATGCTATGGATGCTAAAATCCTAGGGGTGCTTAATGTCTTGGTAAATTGTTATTGTTACTCCATGAAAAAATTGGGTGATTTTGCCACCCCGAATTGTATGTGCTAGAGTATAGGTTGTTGGATTGACTTCCTTGAAATTAGTTCCCAACGTAATTCACATGCTCCATATAACCATCTCCCATCATACCTATAACACAAACACTAAATTCATTATTAGAATAGCCCAATAAATTAGAATACTTACATGATAACTAAGTAGGGGCTAAATTGGGTTTGTGAGTTAGATTTCTAAACTGCTTTATGAGTGCAACTATTTAAGCTTAAAGGATTGTCACTATGTCAAGTTCTAATCTCCCTATCTATTTTGGTTTATTAAAACGCTTAAAGGTCCATAAGCAGTTGTCACATGCCATCCTTTTTATCAACTATGCAACTTCATCTACTATCTTCCTCATTAAGAACCCACCCACTTTGGCATCAATGGATTCTCTTATGGAACTTGTGACTCTATTATCAAATGTTCTAATCAGCACATCTTTGGGCAGACCATGATGTGGGCAACTCCTTTGCAAGTTTATGAACCTCTCATATGCCTTAATTATGGACTCATTATCAAATTGCTGAAATAAAGTTAAATCCTTCACCACCTTTGCAGTCTTGGATGGTGGAAAATATTTTTCCAAAAATGCTTTAGATAAATCAACCCAATTAATGAAAAAACCCAATAATTGAGACTTTAACCATGATCTAGCCTTGTCCATTAAAGTAAATGGAAATAACGTCAGTCAAAGTGCATCATTTGATACACCATTATATTTGAGTGTATCAAAAATCTCCAAAAATTTTGCTATGAGATCATTCAAATCCTCATTCATCATGCTATACAATTGGACAATTGATTGTATCATTTGTAATAAGGCCAGCTCAATCTCAAAATTATTATCTTTAATGTTTAGCCTTGTGATGCTGTATTATGTACCTCATAATCCCTCCACATATGTGTCTAATAAGACCCTTGCATCAGTATTATTTCCACCTACATTAGCCATTATGCTTGGCTCTTCTCTAAAATGCCTATGATTCTCTTTCACAAACCTAGTAAGCTCAGGTATGCATGAAAGAGGTTCCTTCTTGGATCTTTGAGTACTGCGTATACACCAAAAATTAACTCTACAAAATTAAAGAAATACTAAGTAAAATATAAATATAAAAAATTGGTGCCTTAATCTAAGAGAAATCATATCAATTATGATGTTATATCAAAATCTCTGGCAATGGCACTAAAAACTTGTTGTGAGTGACCTGCAAGTGCACGGTATTGATAGGTAATATAAAAAGTATCATCCTTTAGAGATTTTGATCCAATCACCTATTTACTGACCTCTTATTGTCTAAGGCCAAAAATAAATGTATGTAAAATTAATATAAATTATAAATTCAAGAATTATATTTCAAAGATAGAGAAATAATTCAACAAAATTAATGAAAAAATTATATTTATGAAAATTGCTAGGAATTAAATCACCTTAGAATCATGAAGCTATCCAAATTTATTACTAAATTCACCATGCATATCTTGGGTTTTCCTAAATCATTAGTCAATCTCTCTTAATCATTAATTAATTTAAATTCAAAATTATCAATCAAGGTAATAAAGACCCAATTCTCATTGCAATCCAAACACTTAAATATAAAATTCATGAATTATGATGCATAACTCAAAAGGAAATTTAATCAACTCCATTTATCTCTAATTTTGAGTTAAGTTAAAATTTTGTTTATAGGTCTCTTAAAACTATCATCTCTTAACGCATAATTCCAATTAATATCATATTATTGGTGGCCAAGCAATGCCAAGCATTAAGAACGAAAAACACAATATATAACAACTAATTAGTATATTAAATTGAAAGCCTAGATAATGTTTAGATTATTAATCCTTAATAAAGAAAAATTTATCCTAACATATTGTTATTAATCCCCAAAAATTCATAAGAAAAACCTGTAATAAAAAGTATAAGAAACATAAGAAGGAGAAGAAAATAGTTATGATTAATCTTGACTCTCGAATCTTCAATCTTCCTTTTCTTTTTATTTGTTTGATCTTCTAGGGTTTTTTATGTGTTTTTTAGTGATCTTCTCCTTTAGAATCCTCTCTAAAAATCCCCTAAAATTCTTATTAAATAGCTACCCTTAAATTTCCCTAAAAATAACTTTCCTTTATAAGTAGTTTCAAGGCACACAGTCATGCATGTTTTAGTGCACAACCATGCTCGATTGCTTTTTCTAGAATCAACTATTTTTTGAATCAAACATTTTTGTGCACTTCAAGTGAACAGCTATGCATAGGTCTTGCTCTTCAAACATTATTGTGTCAAGCAGTTTATATTCCAACTCTAAATTATAAACCAAATTCTGCATTGATAGAGACTAAATTGAGCCTTATCACTTTATGAAAGTTTTAGCTATAAAAGCAAAGTAAGTTTTCCAAAACATCTTAAATAAATTCAATTGGAACTTTATAGCCTAAGATATCGTTGAATTATTAAGAGCTATGCATCCTAAAATGAAAGTTAAATATTCTAACTTTGACTCAAGATTTGAAAACCCAAAATGAACTCAAATTTTGATGAGCAAGCTAAATTTAGAAAGCTTAAGATGTTTACTTCAAATGTCTATAAGATCTCTTTCTTATTCTAAAGTGCTAAGGACATAAAAAGCTTCTTCAAATCTTAGATGTTGAATTAGCTAAAACTCTGAAGTTGCTCTTTAAGCTTCTATCTACTCCTAATTCACAAAAACCAACAAATTAACTCATATTTTCATAAAATAAATATTGAATTTAAATATAAATGAGCTACATATATGCAACTTTTGACTCTCATCACTTGTTAAAGAATGTTCACAAAAAGGTAATGATACCTTTATGAGACCAGGAAGTAACTTTTACTTGGCTAGAATTTCCATTCCTTATTTTGACATGTGTCTGAGTTTGAAGCTCCACATCATTTAAAAATTTTCACATGGATCGTCTGAAGCAACACATACTTTTACCTTCTATAAAGTCTCTTTCATTAGCATATACAAATTTACAACTATCTTTTGTGACTTCACTAGTACAACTGTGCCTTGTATTATTTTCATAATTCCTTTCTTTGTTTCAACCCTACACCCAATATCATCTACCACTCATATAAAGATTTTATTTTTATTTGAGCCCTCCACATGTTGCATATGTTGAATAGTGCAAATTATGCCATTGTACATCCTCAACTTAATGGTTATAATAGTAACAATCTTCAAAGGATGATCATCAACTGTGAACATAGATCTTTTTTAGAAAGGTTCATAATAAGAGAACCACTATCTTTGAGAGGTTATATGCTAGGTAGTTGTTATGTCCAAGATACAAACATCAAAAAATCTTTTCCTGTGCATGTTAGTCATTGCCATTTCACTACATAGATCCATGCCATCATTTGATGTACTTACAACATTTCCTTAAGAATTGGAATCTTTTAGATTCGAAAATTTCTTCTTTAAATGACCCTTTTTACAATAGTCATAGTACTTGATATTCTTCTTACTTCTTGATTTTAATCTGCCCCATCTCTACCTCCCACTAGAGCCAAGTTCCATTATCTCCCTCTCATCACTACCAAAGCCTCCACTTATTATGAATTTACCAACTTTTTCTTCTTTATTTTTTAGCATGCTTTCTTCCTCTAAAATAATGATTACAACCTCATTAAAGACTAAATAATTTATGAGGACATTATTTGTCAAGTTGATGATGAGTTTGTCATACCAATCAGGTAGACTATGAAGTAGAAGTTCAACATGTTCATCTACCTCCATTTTATATCCTAATGATATGAGTTGAAAAAATAAAGTATTTACAGTATTTTTATGCATTATCACTAAAGTATATTTTGCCATTCGAAGAGTATAATTTTTCCTCTTAAGGAAAATTTAGTTATTGATTGACTTAGCCTCACACAGTTTAAAAAGTTGCTCTAAAATCTCCTTTTTGGTTTTCTTTTCTTCTACTATTAATAATATCTCATATGCTAATGCCAAATGAAGATCTCACATAATATTCCTATCCATCTCATTCCATTTATTATCATTTGTGAGTCCTTTTGGCCTTTTACTGATAGTCACCATACAATTATTTTTTCTCAATATTGCCTTTATCTTCAGTTTCCATAGTGAGAAAATTCTCCCCTTCAATTTTTAAATATTGTGCTTTGTAATCATTGCTTCTATCACGATTCATGAACCAAATGCTCTAATACCAATTATTATAAAAATTTGAGGTGGTTTATGCGTAGGATTGAATAATGAATGGAATATAACAAATCGCAGCTAAAATAATTGAAATAATAAAGTAGAAGAAAATATAGAACATATAAATTTTAACATGGAAAATCGCAAACAAATTGGGAAAAAATTACAGACAAGAATATAAGAATTTTACTATAAAAAAATAGGAGTTATAACATTTCTCTATATTACCCTAGGAGAGAGCAATAACACTCTTTCTTAAAATAGGAGAAAACACACTCTCTATAATTTTTCACACTCACAAGGAGATAACTCTTTTTACCCTCAATTTACTAACTCACTCTCTCACCATGCCCATCACTTGTTCTCACTACTATGCACACTCCCACTGATGCCTATTTATAGGCATAAATCAGTTTAGGGACCAAGCAATGTGTACTTGGGGACCAAACATAATGCTTGGTTCTTAAAAAAATATATGGCCCAATCTTTATTTTTTTAATTTTTTCTAAGTTGATTAATATATATGTGTAAAAAATGATTTTCCTCCTACTCTACTAAAGTAAGAATCATCACCAGAGTACCCAAGATCCTATGATCTCCACTTCAGGCCATGGAGACTCTAAAACTTTTATAATGCATTACTCTTTCACCCTATTTGACAAACTTTAGTGCATTAAAGTTAACAATTAACCTCATTTAAGTGTGTTTTTGTTAATTTAATTGAAGATAAGGTAAAAACCTGTAAATTTTTTCATAAAAAAATATAAATTTTTCATTTTTTGTCTTTTTATATGTAGTTATAGATTATTCATCTTCCTATTTTTTTTTCTATATTAATAATATACAAATCAAATCTATAAAAATATTATCAATTCAATTTTTCATAGTAGTTTTGTTATTTTTATTTTTATTTATAATTTTAATCTTATTATAGTCACTTGTTTATATTTTTTTAATTTTTAATTTTTCATGCCAATTTTTGTGAGAATTTTAATAAATTAACCATATTAGTAGGAGTGTGCAAGAACCAACTGAGTTGAAGATTTGAAGCTAAACCAAACCATTATGAGTAATTGGCTAGGTTGGTGAATGATACAACAGTTGGTTCAATGCACAAATGAGGGGATAGGGGGCTTCGATTGTCTATTCAGTTGGAGGGTTTTACTATATATATATATATATATATATATATATATATATATATATATATATGTATGTATATATATATATATATGTATATATATATGTATGTATGTATGTATATATATATATACAGTGGTGTAGTATTAGAATGTTCACTGACTTCAAGATTCATTAATATTTTATTTGTATCTTTTGTTTGGATACTTAATGAATCTATGTCTAGGTCTATTGTATTTTTATATTGAATAATTTCTCTAATCTTATTAAAAGATTCTTAAAATTCATTAATATAGTCTGAATTGTCATTAGATGTTTTTTCTATATCAGGTTCAATACTTAAGTTTGATAATGTTATGTATTCAACTTTCCTAATGTTGAAGTTTTTGTCTAACTAGAATTCATCATTATCCGGATCAAAGTCTGATATTCTAGATAAGTACATTTTAATGTATGTCTTTTTTCTTAATGCAGATTCACCCCATATGATTCCTTTAACTAAAATTGGTGAATTTTCATTAAGTTATTATGTGATGTTGATTCATAATCACTATCCTCATTATCTATTATGGAGTTAACTTTTTCATAATTAGTAAAACTAACACTATAAGAGTTATCTGTATACTAGTAATATTTAGCATTAGTGGGTGTTAAAGTTTTATTAGTAGGTTTTAAATGTCCTAAGTTCCATTCTAATCCTGCGAGAGTTTCATAACTTATTTGTCTGGGAGGGATCATTCTAGTTCTTGTGGTTAAAATGATTTTTACAAGTCTTTTTAAATCTAACTTATATGAAGTTGCTATATTATTCATGGCTTTTCCTATAAATTGGATTTCTAAAAGGATATTGTCTCCTGTGAAGTTTGGATATCCTTTAGTAAATACTTTAATTTTAATATATGTTTTAAAATTATTTAGTGTCATTTTGAAGTCTGGGGCAATATAATTTATGCTACCATTGTTATTCATGTCAGCTTCCATTATTCTTATAATGGCTTTGTGAAAGGATGAATGCCTAGTATCATATAGCATTACTAGTACTTTAATGCCTATTCCAGCTCTGGCTAAAGTTCTTATTCCTATAACTACTAGTCCAAGATGGATATAGTTTAGTCTTATATGAGTTCTAAGTTGATTATTACCTTCTTGAGATACTAAGGGAATAATAACTTATTGGCCATCAAGGCATGCTACCCTAACATTTTGTCTTAGTGTTACAAAAGATGTTCTTCTTATTAAAGTGTCTGTATATCCTTGTTGATAAATAGTCCTTGAATTTAAAGTTCTTAATTATCTATCAGAGAAAATGCTAGTATCATTTTCTAAATCTATAGTTTGTTATAAAGTTTGAGTATAATTTTGTCTTCTGAATAACCACAATGGTTAATTGTCCTAGACCTTCCTATAAAGGGTCTAGTTTCTATTTGAGTTGAGTTATTCATTGTGTTTTTGACTTGCCTATAACTAAAAATTTATTTGATTGTTTTATATCTAAAACTACTATTTTACCTTTGTCTGTTTCAATTTTTAAATTACCAAGTCTAAAGGATATAATGTCTAATTCAGTCTTAATATCTAAAGGAGTACCAGTCAATTTTGAGTCCAATTGTATTTGTCGAAATTCAATTTTATTAATTCTTTTATGTAAATGGGCCAAAAGTTCAATAATAGTATTATTTTGAGCTATTATTATCTTGTCTTGTAAGCCTTGGACATTAGCGTTGTGTGTATATCCAGTGTTAAATTAGCTGAAGAGTCACTATATATTTGGGTGTATTTAACAACATCATTATAATAAGTGTTTTTATAGTCGTCCATTAATATCCTAATATTGTCTTTTTAAGAACTTTAACCGTGTCTTTTAAAATTAATATTTCTTCTTCAAAGTGTGTCTTATTAGAGTCAATTTTTTGTATATATTTTTAGTCTGAGTCTCAATATCTTTTGGTTTATTTTCCAAAATAAGCTGAAATAAAGTATTAATGTCTAGTCTGTTAGGAAAAGTTTCAATTTTGATTAAGTCTAACCTTTTATTGAAAATGTCTTGAGTAATTTTTAGGTAATTTATTTTTTTTTAATTCCAAAATATTATCTCGTGTCTTAATATCTTTATTAATAAGTAATTCTAAAATTTCATAGAACTTTTCTTAATGAAATTTTAATGATTTTCCCAAAGAAATTAATAAGTCTATAATAGTATTTAAATGTGAGTTAGAAGAATGTAAACAATGTTTAAATTCTTTAGAATGTCTATAATAACATGTATATTTTGTTTTATCTAAAGCTATTATAGTTTTTTTCTTAACTACAAATAGTTAAGTCTAAGTATTCAAAGTTTTTATAATAAGATAAGTCTAGTTTTTTATTAGCTCTGATACATTGGGAGTTGGAGGATTCTTCACCAAAATTGTATTTTTTAGAAGAATACTTATGCCAATGTCTTGGTTACCTAAACATATACAAAGATATACCTAAAGGATTTTGAGTTATGCCATAAAAGTGCTTAAAGTGAAATAATTACTCTACAGTCCTCTATGTACTTTTATTCGATGTCTAGTCCATCTATATTCCACTTAATTATTGTTATACTATGATTTAGAATTGTATTTTTAATTCCAGAAAAGTACAGTGTATTTCTTCTAGTAATAAGTCTTCTGTATTCCTGTTCAAGTTCTTGGAGTCTAAAACTTTCTTCTAATAATTGTAAAGTCTGTTTATTCATGAGGATTCTGAACTAGATTCAGGTGGAGTAGGGGAATTATCTATAAATTGTAAGTAAAGTGTATTAGGAAAGTGTCTGATTAAAACTTCTAATGAATATGGTAAGGATTGAAATAAGAATTATCTTCAAGTTACTTCATTACAGTTACAGTCTTTATAATGATTTTCAATATGATTGTTGTCTTTTATATCTATATATCTAAGAGTCTCAATATTAATTCTTTTAAGCTATTTAAGTCTTGAAGATTTAACAAACAAAAATTTTTAAAAAATTTCTCAATTGTAGTAATAAAATAAGTATTGTAAAGATTATACAAAATTGAAGAAAGAGGTTCAACTACATGATACTCAAATAAATATTAAAGAAAGTCATTAATCAATCCAAGTGTTTTAAAGCAAATTATCTAGATGCAACATCCTAAATACAATGATATTCAGATAAAAAAATTCAAATAATCAAATCTAAATAATAACCCTTAATCTATATGATTAATACTTTGGTTTTGCCAAAGAATTAAACTGGTGAAATTCCCAGAATTTCTACCTTACTTTTTGTGGCCTCTCTACCTTTTTTCCCCTCTTAGCTAATACTCAGGAGTTTTTACCAGTTTCTTTTTTTATTAATCATATAGCTTTAAAGAATTATTATACAGATTATTCATTATTAAATTTTTATGCAATTCATCATATCAAAAGTAGAATCCTACATATAGAAATTAGAGATAAAATACCTTGATTGAAGAAAATTTTCTTTTATTTATCTTTTCTCAGTGAGGTTAAACCTCAAAGAGTCTCACACGTACATAGCTACTGATTACAAAACAAATTTAATTTACAATATTTAAGCCAAAAATCATAGAAAGTGATTTTCCTTGGGATCCCTAAAGGGTAAGAGGTGTGTTTTTCTATAATTACTTCCTTCTCCTAGTGAGAATGGTTGTGGAAGAACTTGTTTCTAAAACTAAGCGAATGGCCTCTTATATAGGCAAGGTAAAGTTAAAAGATTACAAAAAATGCCCTTGAGTAGAAGGGAAAATAGAGAAAAGAGAAAAATAAAATTACAATCTGGAGATGCTTTAGAGATAAGCATCAGTACAAGGTCTTCACGTGGGTTGGCCCACCATGATGTTCTGTCTTTAGAAAAGTTTTATTCTTTGAGAATAGTAGAGGGGTCCACCATTTGTCTTCTGTTGTTTGATGATTGGTCACTTTGTTCTCCACTAGAGTCTTTGTCTTTAAGCTTTTTTTCTTTTTTAAAGAGTGATTCATAAACTTTAACAAGTGTCATGAATTCTACAGTTCCTTTTAAACAAAAGCTTATAAAACTTGATTCAAGAATTCCTTTTGTAATGTAAACTTTTTCAAAATAAGTCCCATCACATAGATCATAATTTTAGGTTTCTAAGGATTCATTATTGAAGAAGAAGTTATAAGCTGCTATTCAAGCCTTCCAATGTGTTAAGGCTTTGGGCCATATGTCTTTAGGCAAGCTCCATAAAGAGTCTGAATACATGTGTTTATTGGGAGTGCTCATGTATTTTGCATGTCCATGAGTATGAATAAAGGAAATGGAGTAACATGGTTCAATTTTTCCTTCTATATCTTCTGATGTTACTGTTATGATTTTTATATGGACAGCACCATGCAAAGCAGCTTCAAGCTAAGGAATTTCTAAAATTTTTAGAATGTCTGAGACATTAGATGGATCATGAACCCATAAGTCTGTAAGAAGTCCGTGCTGGTAGAATTGTAAAGGACTTATTTCAATATTTTTATATTTTCTATCGAATGGGAACTTATCAAGTAATATTGTATATGATCTGAATAAGTAAACCAATCGATAGTGGCAGTTAGATGTCTTTCCATAAGAGTGGTGTGAGTTTCTATAAGGAAATCTATTATCACAATGAAAAATATAACCACAAAATATTCCATCTTTTAAAGCATTGGAATTTTGAAATTGGTCATTATGGCATAAGTCTAAAAATTCTTGTAGAATTATGAATTTTTTCCATGAAGTAGACATGATGTCTCCAATCCATTCGATTAATGAACAAGGAACATTATAGGCCTCTTTGATTATTATTGTCTCTTTATTGAACATATCCATCTTTACAGTATGTTTAGTTAGTGTGGTGGAATAAGAGCTACCTAGTCTAGTTTAGGATGGGCTGGATGTGTTGGGCTCCTGGATGTAAGGTCTTTTGAGGAGTTCAGGAGAAGTAAAGTATTTGGAGTCTTTTAGAATGTAGGCTTTAAGGTTGATTGGGCTTCTTAAAAGTTATAATAGCCTCTAAAGCTAGGTGTCTTAAGATTTTTTTCAAATTTAGCCATTTGTTTATGGACTTCAATCCTTTCGGATATCTCAACCCAGTTGTCATATAGGCCAATGTAAAGTCTATTGAACAAAATATAACAAGAGTATTTTTTTGCCCAAGGATGGTATGGATGTTTGGAAGTAATTAACTAAAGTGTTAATTATAGCCATTTTCTTTAAAGATCCTCATTTTTTAGTGGGAAGATTCCAAATGTTGTCTATAATACAACATTATGGACCATCCAAGTCTTTCTACCTGCAAAGTTAAAAGTATAAGTGTTTTTGAAAACAGGCAACTCCTGCTGTCCAAATTTCATTGTAGACAGTGTTGCATTAGTCTTAATATAAGATATGGATTTCTAGGATACCATATCCTCCTCTTTTAAGGGCTTGTCTTTTTCCAAAGGGAATAGTCTTTGGGTTTTCACCATAATGTCTTGACTTTAGGCCTTATCCACCAAATTAAGTCTTTGTAAGTGTCTGAGGATTTCTTCCTTTGTCAATTCTTTTTACTGCATTAAACACATTAAAAAGATTAGTCTGGATAAGTTATCTGCAAGAGTATTTTCTTACCGTTAATGTGTTCAAATGATGCTTTTGTTAGTTATTAAATTTACAAAATTTAACCATTTATTGGCATTAATTTTTCGTTCTGTCTATTTATTGTAAAATTTTACAATTGCTTCACAGTCAGTTCTAATTGTAAAAGATTTATCACATATATATAAATAGAAATTTTCAATTCCATTAATAACTACAAGTATTTCAAAGTCTAATGATGTAAGTCCTTTTTCTTTGTAGATACCAGAGGGATATCTACAAATTTGTTCATTGGTCTTAGGAGCAAATTTATTTGTTTTTGAATAAAGGACTACTCCCCATCCAAGTTAATAGTCGTCAATTTCTACAATCATATAATCAGTAGAAAGTGGAAGTCTTAATAATGGAAGATTATGTACAATCTTTTTAATTTCTCGTACAATTTTTACATCTTCATTATTAAAATGTCTTTGCCCTTTAATGGAAGTTTTATTATATAGAGGACCTGTTAATTTTGATAAGTTTTTACTAAATGATCTAGCATAATTTAAAAGTCCTAAAAATGCTTAAAGCCTTTTTAAATCCTCAATTTTATCAAGAAATTCTAGAATTTTTCTAGTAATATGAGGTTGTAGTCTAATTTTTCCTTGATCAATTTCTAAACTAAGAAATTCAATGTTTCTTTTATTTAGGACCATCTTCTTTTTTGAAATGATCATTCCGTGTCTTTTGAAAACATTGAATATAGTGTGTAGATGTGCAATGTGTTCTTTTTCTGTTTTTGAAAAAACTAAAATCTCATCAATGTATACATAAGTAAAAGTATCACAATGTCTAAAAGCATCATCCATTTTTCTTTGAAAAACTTATTGTGCATTTTTTAGTCCAAATGACATTACCAGCCATTCAAAGTGTCCTTTTGGACAACTTTTAGTTGTCCATGGAATACTATCTTCATGCATTTTAATCTAACAAAAGCCTGATTTTAAATCAAACTTACTAAATATTTTTGCATTTTGTATTTTATTGATGAGCATATCTTTGTTAGGAATTTTATACCCATCTTCACATGTATTGCAATTAAGTATTTTATAATTAAAAACCATCCTAGACTGTCCTCTTTTTAATTCAGATTCTTTCTAAACTATAAATGTAGGGGATCTATGTTTAGAGGTGCTTTTTCTAATTACTTTTAGTCCTAGGAGTTGATTTATATGCATTTTGTATTCTTCAATCTCCCATGTATTAAACTTAATATTTCCTGCATTAATTATTAAGTCAGGATTGATTATGTCTAGTTTGCAGATGATTTTATTTTTATTCCAAAATTTTATTGGATTTTCACTTATTGTTCCAAGTTTTTCTAATCTTGAGATAATATCATCAAGCTCAGAATATTGTTCCAATGTCCTTCTAGCTTTATTTAAATCTACAAGATTAGTTAAATCTATTAAGTCTAAATTTATAAAGTTTATGTCTTGTGTTTCAATAGGAGGTATTTCTTCCGAATCAGATTCATTTCCTACTATAATAGTTTTGGCAGTTTTACATTGTCCTTTGATGCTGCAGGAACAATTGTTTATGTCATTTGTAGGATTATTGATTGGAAGTGGAAGGGGTACCCTATAATTCTCACCATGCTGTGTAAGCGCATACTATAATATTACAAGGCTAAGTGTGGGTTTTTTAACAAAGAAAACATAGTCAGAAGTAGCAAATAATCCACCCATATCACCGAATAGAAATGATAATCCTATAATTATTTTGATGTATTGGTGATTAAGTGTGTCTACCTAAAAATGGCTAACTTTACAAGCTTGTCCGTATTGATTACAGTTATCAGTAATTTTTAAGTGTGCATTGTGATGTATTTATGTATGCAGAAAGTTATTTCGTCATACTATGTACTTTTTCATCCTTAGGGATGATGTCTAACAGAATTTTATCTAAAAATTCTACTATTTTTAAGTCAACTATATTTTTGAAAGCTCCTGTATCTATAAGGGTAGGAAGAACTATTTCTTTTCTCTTAATGTTTAAGATTATAAAGACTTTGAGTTTTATGATAGGTGTTTTATTATAGATAGTAGGTATCTTATGATACACTATTTTTTTCTATTTATGAGTTTGTAGATTCTAAAGCCATTAAAGTATAAAACTATAAGTTTGAGGATTCACCTGGTTCAGCAATATAAATTCCTATACTAGGTGGTTTTTCTTGTTGTTTATTTTTCTTAAGTTTTTTAATTTCTTTAGAAAGGAAGTCATAAAATTCTTCTAAAATTACTACTCTATTTTCTAAAGTAATGAGTCTCTAATTACTTATGCCTAGTTAAGGTACATAAGTAGTATCTTGTCTAGGAAATGTAATGTGGAAATGTTTTTCTAGACATATTTTACATATTTTTACCATGTAGTTTATACATCTAGCTCTTACTGTGATGTGTGGATAATGTTTACATTTAAAGTAAGGATTTATATCTAATCATACCTTAAAATGCCAATCATATATACAGTTTTTCTCAGTGTTTTTATGATAGGAAAACATGAAGTTTATGTGTTCACTATCTATGTCACTTGTACTAGTAGTATTTATGTCATAATCTTGTATTTTATCTGATTCTTTTATATAATAATTAATAAAAGAATAATCTTTTAGAGTTCTTTCTATTTCTTCATATATATCTTCATATATAATTGAATAAATAGAAGAAGAGTCTGACATGTCTTCATCAACATGAATTAAGTTTATGTTAGTTTGTTTTATAATTTCTGCACTTCAAGTGTAAAGATTGTGTTTGTAAAGACATTCTTTTGCAAAATGGCCTTCCTTATTACAAGCAAAACAAGGGAGTTTGTTTTGGTATGTTTTGTCAGTTTTTTGTCTTTGTACATGTCTGTCTTTTTTGAGGTATGGTTTCCTTTCATCTTATTTTCTAATCTTATAAGATTTTTTCTTAGTCTTCCTAGATGATTTAGGAACTTTTTTCTTATGGTGTTTTCTAATTTTTGAGTGTCTAGACTCATATACTTGAGGAGTATGTATTTTTCTACAATATACAGTATTTTGAGTCTTGAGTTGTTTTTGTATAGCAATAGTTATACATTTGTCTTTTAAGACTTGCATTATGTGCTGGATCCTAAGTCCTATATTATCCCATCCTGCTACTATGTCTGGTGGAATGTCTCTAAGTTTTTCTTTCCATTTATTATGTATTTCTAAACCTAATTCTTCAAGAAGGTTATAAAAAATTTTATTTCCTAATTCTTGGGAAAAATAATTTTTTGAGATTGATGCAAGATGCATGTAATCACAAGAAAATTCTTTTACATATTCCCATGAATTTAGTTGTAATTTTTCTAAGTCTCTAAGTGCTTATTCTTTTCTAATTTCAAATCCTGTACTAGTTTCTTGTCTAGTTATCATTCTATGTATAAGTCCAGTTATCATTCTATGTATAAGTCCAGTAAAGTTTAAAATGTTGGGTCCTAAGGAGATGATATGTTGGAGTTCTTCAAGATTTTCCCTTTTATATATTCCCAATGCTCATCTAACACTTTCTCTTAAGAATGTTTCTCCTTTATTGATCATGGCTTCACCAGTAGTGATGTCATAATCATGTTGAATATAATGTCTTAGAACTAGTGCAGACCATTGTTCTATGTAAGTATCCCATTCTTAGGGATCAATTTTTGTAATATTTAGAAGTATTTGTGTCCCAAAATAGCAGTCTTTGTCAGGGATCATTCTTTGACCTACATTGTGTCTTTTAGGAGGTATTATAGGTGGTTGTATTTCAGTTGTTCTCCTAAGTGGAATACTTATCTCATATATAGTAGTGTATAAGTCTCTTGCACTAAATTATATATATATATATATATATATAACAATGCCATTTTAAACCCAATCTTGATAAACATCCTAAACTAACCCTAACCCTCATTTTACCATATGTCATCGCTAAATCCCGTCTTCTTCTCTCTCGTTCTCTTTTGAATTTTCTTCTTATACTCTTCACTCTAGAATCCTAAGTGCCTCTATTTCTTCCTATTTTCTTTCCTTACACATGCTTTGGATTCAATTTTATCTTTATCTTCTTTTATATAGTTAGATCACAATGAATCAAGTAACAAAAACCTATTAGATTTTCTTTATTTCATCGAGTTTTCAGTTCTTTTCATTTATTTTTTGCACTCTTAGACTCTAATACATTAAGATCTCATGCTAAAATATTTTTCTAATCATTCATGTGATAAGATCTAAAATGGTAAAGTCTATGTTCTATTTTTTTTTGGTGAGTTAATCTTCTATTTAATAGACCTTGCATGTGGTTTTTTTAAAATAATTTGTTTATAGTTTGATTATAAGTTAGATGTGAGTGATTTTTTGTAGATCTAAAATTTTTGACTTTGTACAAACATTTTATGATTTGATTTGAAGAAAAAAAATATATGTTTTCTAAAAAAAAATTACTAATCTTATGTCAAATAAAATACATGAATGTTAATTTTTTTTTTGTAAAAATTTTGATTTTGTTATGATTTTGAATTAAAAAAAATTGTGTATCTAAATCTACAATATTTGAGAAAAAATTTTATATTTTTGTGCCTTTTACAATGTTTAAAAAAGAAAACATTTTTTTTATACTTTTGTTTAGTTTCATTTTTTTTGTTATATGATTATGTTATTTTAATTTTTGTTTGTTTATTTTTTTTAGTTTTAATGCTTCTTAAAGGAGTGGAAGAAATTTGCTTCATTGAATCACAATTCTGTTATCTCTTTTGAGTGCAAATTTTTTTTTTTAAAAAAAAAGGATGGAAGCAATACAAAAGTTTGTGTCACTATGAATCTTGTTTCAAAGATGTGTGGAGTTACTAAAAATAATTATATAAAAAAAAGTAAAGGTTGCAACTATCGATAATCTTAATTTTTTTAACTATGTTGTTTGAATTATGTATATTGTTTAACTAATGGGGTGCTTTTTGTTTTTTTAATTTTTTTTTAAGATGGAACGTGATAGTGGCAGTAATCCTGCCATTGGTGCCCCTAACCTTGTCTTTGGAAGCAATTTGGGGGTGGAAGCAATAGCCCAGATACAGCTTGAGACACATAATGCCTTTATGGAGACTGAGAAGCAACTTGAGCCTGCAAAAAAAAAAGCCTTTAAATCAAGAGTAAAGTGTTGGGAGCATTTTTTTAAAAAAACAAAGGATGTGGCAGGGGACTAGACTGCCAAGTGCAAATACTGTGGTAAAATCTTATATGCTGACACTAAAAAAATGACAAGTGTAGTCTTAGTAATCATGTGTTGACTTGCTTGAAAATGCCACATAGTAAAGACATTAAGCAATCGCTTTTAACACTACAACCTGCATATGATGTTTTTGAATCACAAGCTTCACATTTAGGGGTAATATAGCTAAGGCCCTTGAAAATTGTTTACTTAATTGGGGCTTGAAATTTATGTTTTCTGTGACAGTTGATAATGCTTCTTTGAATGATATTGCTATAATTACTTTAAAAAGAAGCTTATGTCTTGGGGTACTTATTGTTATGTTAGATTCAAATTTCTACATTTGAGGTGTATAGCTCATATGTTGAATCTTATTATTAATGATGGCTTGAAAGAAGCCTCTAAGTCTGTGAAAAAGATAAGAAAAGTTGTTAGGTATATAAGGAATTCACCTCTTAGACTTAGAAAATTTAAAGAAATATTTTATTTTATTAGATTTCAAGTAAGTCTACTTTATCTCTAGATGTTTTAACTTGATGTAACTCTACTTATCTTATGCTTAAAACAACTTGTTTGTATAAGAGAGCTTTTAATCAGTACAAGGAACAAGAGAGTACTTTCAGGGCAGACTTAAAGGATGATGTGCCTAACTTCTTTGATTGAAGCTATTTTTTGAAATGACTTTAATAATTTTTTATTCTCTAATGTGACTTCTAATTATTAATATTGGCTGCATCTTATATAGCAATGTCAAATCTAATATATATCTTTAATTTGTTGATTATATAAAGATTTATGGTTCTGATTCTGGTGGAATCCAATTTATGTCCTCTTTTCCTTTTACTATTTCTATTCCTAATGCTGGGAAATCTATGTCACTTTTAAAAGCTAAATTTAGACATCATAAATTGGAATCTAGTTGAAGTTTTGGCAATAACAAGTTTGAATTAGAAATTTATCTATCTGAGGATATTATGGATGAAGGGGATTCATTTAATGTTCTGAGTTGGTGGAAATTAAATTATGAAATCTTTCTCATCCTTTCTCTTATGGCATATGATGTGCTTACTATCCTTATTTCAACTTGCCTCTGAAAGTTCTTTTAGCACTAGTGGTCATGTTCTAAATGTATTCAGGAGTTCTTTGACTCCTAAGATTGTGGAGACCTTAATATGCACTTCATATTGGCTAAGGATGGCTAATAAGCCAACATGTGTTGAGGAGACTATTGATGAATTGAAAATTTTTAAAAAAGGTAATATGAACTTTAATCAATTTCAATTTTTATTTTTGTATTATAACTGCTACTAATAATCTCATTTGTTTTTTACAAAGCTACCTAAACAAACAGGCATTGACACTTCAACTTCAACTGCATTTTAATTATATTAATCTAACACTTCTCAGTAAATTTTATTTTTTGATTCAATTCTCTTTATTTGTTTGTAATATTGTGAATTTCTACTTCATTGCCTGACTGCCATAATTAGCCTAATCAATTGCTAGCATGTTACTTGGCTACCTGCTTATCCCTTTTTTTATGCTTTCGATTGGGTTGTGATTTTTGTGCCTATACACACATTATGATCAACTTGATATGCCTTTATCTATTTCTTAAGGTGCTAGTGTTGTTGTTAGCCAACCTGATGTGCCTATGTCTATTTCTTAAGGTGCCTATGTTGTTGCCTAACCTGATATGCCTCTTTCTATTTCTTGAGGTGCCAATGTTGTTGTTGCCCAACCTGATGTGCCTCTGTCTACTTCTTAAGGTGCCAGTGTTGTCACTCCCTGTGCCTATGTGCATTTATTTGAGGAGATGATGCTTCCACCCTCATGTATTATGATATACCAAAGTGCTTGCTTAAGTTTTTGTGGTGGCTTACTTTTTTTAACTATAAAAAATATGGTTGCATTCTTGGTTTGACTGATACATACTTATTTTGAGCCTAATTTCAATTTTTGCATTTTCATTGTTGTTTTCTATTATGTGCCTCACTTGGATTTTGTTTTTATTTGTTCTTGCAGGAGAGTTCTTCAAGTCAACAATACACAAGAGAGCTTCAGCTTGATGCCCGTTAAATTTTTTGTATAATGCATGACAAATTCTTTTTTGTATAATGTCTATGTATCATTTTTTTGTATATTGCAGACTGCTTTTGTATATTTCTGTAGGGCCATTCTTTTTGTTAGTAAATTTTTTGTAAATGACATAGTTAATAGGCCTTAAATGGTATGTGGGCTAAATTTACTTTTGTAAATGTATTTAACATTTTATACATCAAATTAATAAATTTATAGTGTTAAAAAAAATAACAATAATAATCAATTAAGATTTAATAAGTTTATATATTATCTTTGGGCTTTCAATTTTTAAGCCCAACACATATAAAGCCCAACCTGATTAACCAAACTGAAATAACCGACTATTTTCAACAACGGACCGTTTAGTTAATATACTTTATTCAGTTCGGTTTGATCTCTAAATTACCCTCTTTAAAACCGTTCAATTTTACTCCATTTATAACCGAACTGAACTGATTGATGCTCTACCCTACATATTAGTACTAATAGACATTATTTTCACTGTTTAAATTTAATTAATAAAAAAATATTGCCAAATAAAATTAGTATATGTGCTTTTATGACAAGTTGAAATGACTTGCTATAGGCAAATTTTTAATTTTTTTATTAATTATATTGTATAAAATCTATATTTTTGTGTGTAAGAATCTATAGATATATATTATATAGCATTATCTTCATGAATTTTTAATACTTTTTAATTATCTGATATTTTCAAAAATTAATTTTATTATTTGTTTATTTTAATTATTTCATATATGTTAACAGTTAGGTCATAATTCCTCCAATGCGGGCTAGCAATATGACAATGTCCACACAAAAAAAGGGGTGAGGGCTCCTCATGCTCTGAGAACAACCTTTTCCATGGTATTTAATAGAAAAACAGGGCAGATATCACAAAACTAAAGCACACAGCTTAGTAGTGGCTGCACATACCTTGTAGTCTATCATTTTGTTTAATTAATATAGTTCTGCAATCTCCTTCAATGGCCAACTCTAATTATCCATCGCTTCTCACAATATTAATTAAACGGATGGATGGCCAAATTATTTTCACTCAATTAGTACTAATAAACATATTATTTTCACTCAAATTTGATTGTAATGGCAATACTATCCAACCGAAAAATTAGTTTCAATCCACCAATTCATTTGACAACGTGAAATCCAGAGGAAACTCATTATTAACGATTGCTATGGATATGACATTAACATGAGCGCTAGAAGCTTTCACACAAGCCTACAATATATAGTTAGTTCCATTTACCAATCCCAAAAAAAAAAAAAAAATTATTCTACCCAACTAAAATCTAAAACAAAAACTTACTGATCTAGAGTTTAAGAGAATTTATAATATTCTTATGAAGCTAATCAATCTCCAAAACCTCAATGAGCATTTCCGTCAATAGCATACCAGAGGACTTAAATAGCCTTCACAATCCAACAGCTACTTCCTGTGCTCTTCTCTGGCGACAATCTTGAACTTTCCTGTCCGTTGTTGCTGCAAAAGAAAGAAAAACCATTAGCAAAAACCCTTTATTTACCATCATTAATCCTAATAAAGCATTTAATTAAAATTGAGTTGTTTACCTTTTTCCACAATTCAGTGTGGCTTTTACAGAATCCAGCAACAATAGTTTCCTCTTTCTTTCTTCCTTCTTTATACTCGATACAAAAATCTTGATTCAATCCACAAGTAACATGAAAGGCCAAGGGACACTTAGGCTCAGAGCACTGAATAACACACCCTTTTCTGCTCTTGCACACACAACAATTGTCATCCCATCGCCATTTAGGAATCCTTGAACAATTAATTCCTTCGCGGCCATCTGGATCCTCAAAGAACACTTCAGGAACCAAAACTGCACAAACAATGTGCGCCCACAAGCCATCTTTGGTGGGTTTTAAAGCACCACCCTTTGTTGTACACAAACAACAAGAGACCGAGGCTGAGACAGTTCCGTTTCGCTTATCAGATCGAGAATTCAAACACTGAGCACAAAACCAATCACCTTCAGGAATACCCTTTATCAAAGGATTGCCATAGCAAGTAGCGTGTACCATTAGATCACACCCATCGCAAAACACTATGGGATCTGTTGGGTCTCCATCTGTGCTTTGACAAATAGCACACAAAATCCCATCATCATTGTCTTCTTCGTCTGCAGTCTCATTTCTTTCAATTTCTTTACCTTTTTTTCCATCTTGCTCATTGATTTGAATGCTGTCGCGGAGAGGTGGGGTTTTCTCTTCTTCTTTAACTTGTTGGTGGGCATCTTGTACCAACAACTGATTATTAGCAATGGAAAGTGGGATTTTTTTGTGATCCTTAATCGGTTTGATTTCATCATTAACAAAGGGTTCGTACTCAACATTAAGATCAAAAGGTGAAAGAGGATTATTAGCTGATATAGAATCGGGTTGAAATGCCCATACTCGTTTCTTAGCAGGCAAACTATAGGTAACAGTAGGAGCAATGGTGGGTTGAGGGATCAGAAGTGAATGACGAGACTCCTTTCGCTTCTTTGCTGGAAGTTGCAATGAAGCAATGGATTCAACATTTTCTTTGTTTTCTTCAACGTGTTGCTGCTGCAAAAGTCTAAATCTTTTGAGAGGAGGCAAGGCTTGAAAGTTGGCCTCCATTGATGTCTGAGTGTTTGATTTTGATTTTGCTGCAAGAGATAAGAGTGAAGAGTGGGTGTTGTTTTTTATGTAATTTTCCTGCAAAACAGTGAAAGCGGGAGTATTTGGTTTTGGGTTTCAGATGGAGGGAAGAGAAGCCGGGAACTAGAGTTGCTCTTCACTTTTGTTTTTTTTTTTTTTTTTTTAATTATTATTATTAAAAATTTAAACTAAACTGTAATGGCGGGAGCGGGAACCAAACGGATTCCTTTTGTTATCAAATTTAAACCGTAATAACCCGCCTAGAGCTTTTGAAGCAATAATTTTGTGAAAATGCTGATGTGGCCACATATAATTGACCCATAACAGCTCTTAAAATTACACATAGATGGAAAAATGGGAAACTTTTTTGTATTTTAATAGAGAAAATAAAAAAATAAAATTTCATTCTACGGAATCCAATTTTTTTTAAAAGATTAAGATTTGATTGATAAAGTATAGGTGTCATCCCTTAAAGATATAATTTCTTTCTTTTTTTTTTCTAAAAAAAAGGAATAAATATGAAAATGAACTTTGTAATTAAACGCTTTTTCATTTAGAAAGTTATGATTTTTTTTATAACATTTAAGAAATTGTTGTTTTATTCTATTTGTATTTCAATATCATACTCAATAATATTGTTAAAAATATTTGATAGTATTAAAATAATATGAATTTTTAATACTAAAGCTATCTACTAATTAATATAGCATTAAATGAACTAAAGTAAATTCACAATAAATAAAAATAAGATGTATTTTTAATTTTATTATGAATAAAAAGAAATAATTTTAAAATAAATTTATAATATTTTTAAAAGTATATAAATAGTTATATTGATGGTAAATCACATGTAAAACATTTATATTATTGAAAATGATTGTTATATGAAAGTTTTTTTTACAAAATAACATGATATTGGTTAATAGGGTATTAAAGTATTAGAAAATAAAATAATGTCTTTAAAAGTTACGAAAAAAACTACAAGCTTTTAAGTGAAAACTCATCTAATCACAAGATACTTTTTTATATTTATCTCAAAAAAAAGTATGCATAATTTTTTTTATTGAAAATATGAATGTTTCCTATGAGTAGTTTAAATGACCAAAATTGTAAATATTTAAATGTGAATAACAGTAATGTCCTCTTTACTCTTTTTTTACAATGAGAAATTGAATTCAATCAGTTAAAAAAAATAGATATGAATGAGAATACAAGAATTTTTTTAAATCATACTACCGTCAATTAATCAATTTTTTCTTTGACTTTTAGATATATTCTAATATTTTAATACAAATTATATAATTTTTTACTTGTCATTATTATTCATTGAATAATAAATTACAAATTGTCTTTTGATCGCTTTATTTAATTATTTCAGATATTCATTGGTGATATTTTCAAAATAAAATAAAATGTAAGAATTTTAGCTAATTTGGATGTTTAAAGTCTGCAACCTTTTTCTTTTTAATTTGAATTGGTTCTTTTCCAATTGTTAACGCAGAAGTTTTTATGTGTGTGAGTGTGAGTGTGTGTGTCTATATATATATATAGAGAGAGAGAGAGAGCGTGCAAAATAGAAGAATGAGGAAGAGAAATGAAGTAGGGTTTTAGAGGGCACAGAGAAGCGGGCCCACTATTTCATTTTTTATTTCTTAAGTGTGCTGCTATTTTCAAACGCCTCTAACATTGGAGGATCCTAGCTTCTTTTGATAGTGAGGGACCTGGACCGTTTGCGAGAGTATGACTAGTGATTGCTCGCTCTTGGATATCTTTATCATGGGTTGAACAACGCTTGCCACTACGGGTTTAGGATTTGTAGCATGTCGCTTGCAGTCAAAGCTACCCGGACTTTGGCGACTTAGATCCCTGGAGCATTTTCTCGGTATCCCGTCTGGGTTGCTCAGGGCTAGAGAGGCAGTGTACACTATGGGACGCTCAACCTGCATTGGATAGCTTTACTTTTGAGGGGGTATGTATTAACTTCGTGTTTTTATAGTCTCTAGTTGTTTTAGTTTTTTTACTAATTCTTATGATTTCTTGTAAAGGCTCACCACAGGTGCTGGGCATTTGCTGCAATTGAGTTCTCTAACTAGATGTGTAATGCTCTCCGCATTACTAACCTGAGGATCCTGCTAGAGATTCATATGGACCGGGCCTGGTATCTTTTATTAGGGCTACCTTTGCTCCCCACCAAGCTAAATAGTCTAAAACACGCTCGCTATTCTTTTACTTGGTGGTCTCAAGATCATGTTTGGTAATATCCAATTGTGTATTGTATTCATCTTGCTTAATGAACTTCTGACTAAGTGACATCTAGTCATTTTTTATCTCATCCTTCAGATCGAAGAACCATGCTCTCAGTCCCTCTTCAAGTGACATGAAAAAAAAGTTCACTGTATGAGATTCAATTAACCTTGTAGAGGCCATAAAAGTGGCATACTATCTTAACTGCACCTTTGGATCTCTAATGCTGTTAAATTTTATCAAGTGAGGCAACTTGAAATCCTCCATTAATGGTTCATCCTTGAATAGCATGAGATTATTATAATTTTGGCTCCTTGTAGCATTCTTGTCTTTAAAAGAAAACTTAAGTTGTGACATTTTGTTGGCTACTATCTTGACTTCCTCTTATGACTCAAACTTAGTTATATGGACTAGTTTGGCAGGAGGTAGAGTTAATAGTGCTCCCATTAAAGCTTGTTAGTACTCATCCTCCTCCTCAAGTGGATTGGGGGTGTGCATCACATTCTTCCCCTTGTCAATCCATGCATTCACAGAACCATACACTTCTCTATATGCTTCTTTAGAGCAAAACAACTGCTCAATGGTATTTTTCATCTTATTATGGAGAAATTCAAATAAAGTCCCATCATATACCATCATCTTAAGTGCATCTTTAAGATTCTCCTCTATATTCAACACCAATGCCATTTTGACACTCAGGCTAAGGTTTATATGTTTGGCTACCTTGTATCTACGAAGCTTTCTTAGAGCTATTTTCTATACAAAACCCAAAGTTAGGGATAAAGAAGGAATGTTGTTAATGCATACTATGTCATGAACTTATAAACTAGAATTTGTAACATTATCTTTATGAAATTTTTTAACAATTTTTTAATTATTGGATTTTTAAAAAAATTAATTATATTGTTTATAAAAATTTAATACTTAATTTATTCATATTATTTTAATAATATTTGTGCATGATGTGCATGATGCATGTTGTAAGCTTTCTTTTTCATTGGATCTTTATAAGGGAGTTTTAACTTAGATTTGTGCCAAGGTTTTAGACGAAAAGGAAATAGTATCTTTATTTGAATCCCATCTGTTAACCAATTTTTCAGAAATTCTTTTTCTAATAATTGAACTCCATTATAGGTGCATTTAACATGCATTTCTCTACTCCAATCCTTTAAATCCCCCGACCATTTGAGAATTTGAAAAAATAGTATACGAATGACATTTTTAGCTACAAGAAATCATGTGTTAGATCATAAATCACCTATATATGTATGTATGCATGGAAAAGAAAAGGGGAAACAACACAAACAAGCATAGTTAGTGTAAACCTACAAAACAAACAAACCAAATATAGGCATTTGCATCATTCTAACCTTATCACGCCATGTGGTGCAATCTTTTCCCTAGGTGAGTTTTGATCATTGAATCATTGAGGGACTCTTGGACATATGCTTGAATTAGGCAATATTGATTTTCTTTTATCAGACACACATGGTTTACCATATGGTGAAATTCCCTTGTACCATATATAATATCAATGTGCAAAATATTTTGTCGGGCTTCCCATTACATTCACACCATTTAAATACCCATTTTCGCCATAGCTGTGAATGACATCAAATGTTTGATTTTATGTTGAATACACTAATATTAAATAAATGAAACAAGAAAAATTCATTGAATTATTAGCCATTTGTTCCTTACAAGGTAGTTATAGATTTATATGGTTAAACTTGAATGAACCTAATAAATTGAAAAAGAATAAATGTGCAACATCTCATAATCTCTAATACTTGAATGACATCATGACTAAGGATTATTTAGAGCTATCAAAATTAGGGTGTGACTTTTATTGTTCCTTATATCCTAGACACATATAAGGATAATTAGAATTACAATGCCCCTAGTAAGGATAGTTTATAACAACCAATACAATGTGATTACTCAATATAAAGAATTAAGGGTGTTATTGTCATTTACTTAATTCAAGTTAAGTCAAAGCCATCTGAGTAAGGTTTGTATACAAAGCCAGGTGAAACTTCAAGGGAAGTTTTTATTGGTTTATTTATATGAGTTGAGTCAAAGGTAAAAAGCTTAGGTTCCTTTATCTAAATGCTCTGGTTAGTGAGCCAACTTCTTTTGATAACTCATGTTATCCCTTTTAAGGATTTGGGTTGCAGACTCTGGTTAGATGAGTTTGGCGAATCCTCGAATAAAGGCTAAAGGTAATGATATGAAATTAACCCATCCATGACTCAAGTGGAACCATGGTGGCAGTTGCTTCTATAGCATCAATTGATAGGGACTAGTTGTCCAAGTATAATAAGTGTTGTGAAAATGCAATTGATATGATGTTGTAATGGAATGCAAAATATGTATAGTAAGAAATAATCATTTTTGAATTTTAACTCCTTATGAACTAAAGATTCTTCCCAATGGAGTCAGTAATCCATGGTTTATGAGTGCTGATCATGCCTCACAAAAGACATGCAAAAGTAATATTTTATTTTTCAAATATTAATGATATAGGAGGGATAACCTTGTAAAGCCATCTTTATTAGTTTAAAGTCGCCACTCGACCACAATTGAGAAATAGGAAATGAGTCAATGGAAATCCATTTCCCATATCAGAGATTCTCGGTTATGAAATGTCACGACCTAAACCAATGAGTCATGACCGGCGCTAGGGAATAGGAATTCACACAAATTCAAAATCCGTAACAAGCCTTAAAAATAAAAATTTATACAAATATATTATAAAAATACCTCAGAATTAAAAATTTAATTAATAGAAGGAGTATCCATATCATAACATAATAAAATATATTCATACAATTATTCAAATACATAATCATTGTGTAATACAATAACAAGTACTACAACAAAGAAGCACTACTACTGTGGCATTTACTAAAATATAAGAAAAGTATTAGTTCAAAGTTTACATAGATTGGCCGGTGAAGAAAGAGTTTGGCAAATAGAACTAATATGGAGGTCTGAAATAGAAGATCCTGAAAAAGATATTTGAGGGGGTCAGACCTCACTGAGTGAATTATTATTATATATATACACACAACTACATGCATAGACACTCAAGTATCAGTATAATAATACATTTATAATTATTTAATATATACATGCATTTCGTACAGATACTCAAAATCCATATTTATTATAATAATAAATGTAGAAGAATTTTGGGTGGAGAATTAAAGTAGAATCCCTAAATTTTTTAACAACCTCAATCATTGTAATTCACTAGCCAGCATGCTTTTCATAACTCAAAAAAATATATTTTATCTAATTTTTTGGCAGTGGACTGGTCCCGAGTACAAAAAAGGTCAATCGAGAATCCGCAACTTCACTACTAGTGCTAATTGGCCTCGAGTACCCTGTAGGTCAACTGAGGATACATAGTCATACCCCTTTATCCATCATTCACCATAATCATTATTTCCATATCCAAAATTAATCAAAGTTCAAATCCTAATATCTAGCGTATTGTTGCGTAACAGCCCTAGTGTGACCATTAGGTGACACATTCTACAACTATCCTCCAAAACATGGTTTCATAATTAAAATAATGAAATTCACAATAAAATATGAATAGCATCCATTTTCACAATTTAATAACCACATGTAAATATATAAGTATATACAAAATAATCAAAATAATAACAATTAATGAATTAAAGCATAATGAAACTCATATTTATTCAAAATATGGATGCTCACAATATATTTTCTACATGCAATGTATACATATAATAATAACTCACAGTTCAAGTGTGCTCCTCTACCCTGGCTCGGCTAGTCCGATCTAATAACCCTAGCTCACGGAGCAATTAAGGAAAATAATAACAATAATAATATATTAGAATCGAAATCCTAATTTTGTACTTCTAGAATTTCTAAAGAACGACTCAATTTAGAACATGACTCGTATAAAATTCAAAACTCAAGACCAACCCGATGTCACATTTTATGAGAATTTTACTAAAAATTCGGCAGAATTTCCTCTGTAAAATGGACATCTCTTTACTAAAAGTAGAGCTGATCCTGCATGCAAACACACTTCAAATAATCACAAGGCTCAACTTATCAGGTTGGGTCCTTGAACTACATTTCAAATGCCCAACAGAGAACTAACATAATCAAAATCAATAAAATAATAATAAATACTAATAATTCACCAAAACTCATAAAAATCATAAAATACCACAATTCAATTTATTTAAATAATAAAAGTATCAAAGATATTTATTTTCCAAAATAAATAATAAAATCCTAAATATAATTAAATAATACTAATAAAACTCATTCTTCAAATATTCAAAATTAAATAACATAAATAACTAATAATTTTTTAAATTGCACAAGTTTATAATAAAAATAACTAAAAATTCATTTAATCTTAAAAATAATAGATAAAACTATTATTCAAATATATTTCCAGAAATTATTATTAATTAGTTAAAATAGTAAATAATTCATAAAAAATTATTTTAATACTATTTATTACTCAAAAATTAACCAAAACATAATAATTAACAATAATTTCAATTAAAATATAAAAATTACTAATTTATAGTAATTTTTCCAAAAATCCAATTTTTATATAAACATTCAAAAATTTATAATAAAAATTCAATACACAATTTCAAAAATCTTTTTTCACAAAATATGCTTAAAATAATTAGAAGAATTTATTAAAAATATAATTTTCCTAAGCTTAGAACAGTACATAAACAATAACCCTGAACCTAGAAATTCAAAATTTTTATAAAAATAAATAAAAATTATATTTAGCTACCTCACAACCTCTACAACAATTAAGCTCAAAGCAACTATACCTGAATAATTCAAATTCAAGCTCCATTTAATCAAATACTCAAAATACTAAAAATCAAATTATTAAAAATGTAGTGATTACTAGAGTTGAAACTCAACACGATTTGAAGATTTGAGAAGCTTGGAGGATGAGCTTCCATTTGAAACCAACATTGGCTCCTATTACATCACATGTGCACCACTTGTCCCTAAAAGCCTCAATGGTACTAAATGACATTGCCACCATGATTCCACTCAAGTCATGGGGTGACAAAGAAACAGTATTATCACCATTAGTCTTTACTCATGCATTCACCAGACTCATCTAAATAGAGTTTGTAACCCAAGTCCTTAAGGGAGGCGACCGAGTTATCAAAAGAATGTTAGACTCACTAACTAGAATCCGTAACCCTAGTCATATAGGGGCATTCTCGCTAAAGGAACCCTTAGCCTTTCACCCTGACTCGGCTCATATAGATAAACCAGTAGCAATATCCACTAAGATTCCAATAAGCTATGCATGTTATCCTTGTCCTAACATTGTTTGTTTAACTTGATATTCATAAATGACATGACCCTCATAATGTTTATCATCGAATGATGTCATAATGTCAGTTTTCATAAAAAATTTATGCCCAGGACCACGTGATTCTCATCTACTTCATGAGAGCCCGAAGCATGAGGAATGATAAGAATCATGTAGCTCATCTTGAGTAGTCTATACAAATTAATAAAATAATGACATCTCACGATGATTGAACCTACGAGATGTCATCCATTTATCCTTATCAGATTAAATGAATGGGTTAGGAACCCAACTAGATTATGGACCTTTATGTTGGCAAAATCAAATTGTAAACTATCAAATGATACTTTTATGACTCCCAGTAAATATATCGAATATTGATATAGGGGCAAGAACTCAGACTCCCTTTGATTGACCTTGGTCTTATGCATACGAGCTTTGGAGATCATTTAAACCCTGAAAATTGACCCTCACATTGAAATCATGTGATTACCTCAAACACACTTGAGTATTTTTCCTCAGTTTACCCTTTAGTTCTTACCAACATAGATTGGAATAACCTAGTTTCGAGAACGGAACCATAGTCCCCTGATGACTATAGGTTTAAAACCCACTTAAGAAAAAGATTGAATGACCTAATGGAGAAATAAGGTTGGAAGCAAGTACTTGCTTGTGATTAGTTTGTTTACTGTGTAGAAAAACTAACCAGCTTTAATCATGCATGCATAACATACATGTAGATAGTATGTGCTAACCACCATTTTTTGTAGGAATAATCATTTTTCATCATAGGATTTTGCATCCACTTTATGCATACATGCTCACCCTTTTCTTTTACAGGCACACGTCATGCATCATTCATTTAGCTAACCTTAATAAATGTATAGAAATATGGTATAAGTGACCAAGAAGATACCTCTTGTCAATAATTTTAAGACAATCTAAAAGAAGGGATCCAAAAGTTGCTCACTAATGGCGCCATAGCTGAAATCCTCTAAGCCCAAATCAAAGCCAAAAGTGCCCGAGATGGGAATAACACACCACTAAATGAAGCCTCTGCATCTGTTCACCCGAGGGTTGATAAGGAAAAGGGAATTCCCTGCACTCTAGTTCAAGCTAATAATGATAATGACTACTACCAAGATTTCAGGAATGCATTAAAAGCTATAAAAATTATTGACTTAACCAAGCCTGAATTGATAGGGGAGGTCAAACTATTGGCTAACAAGATGGCTCAATTGGAATTAGCCTTCAAAGACAAGGGAACTTATGGCTCCAAAAGCTTCACTGACCTGGCACTGTTCAAAGATGAGTTGCTTCCAAATGATTTTAAGCTACCAAACTTTGCTAAGTTTGATGGAACAAAGGATCCAAGGGTCCATTTAAGGCAATATACTACCTTCATAGCTGCCACAAAGCTTACAGAATCATAGATTGTTCGATTCTTCTTCACATCACTAAAGGAAGGACCAAGGGCATGGTTTTTTAGCCTTGAAGATGAAATCAAAAGTGATTGGCTACTGCTCACTTAGAAGTTTATCAAGCAGTATGAATACAACACTTAGTTAGATATCACTCCAAAGGACCTTGAGACCACAAAGCAAAAACTCAATGAAGCTTTCTCTAATTATGGCATAGGATGGTAGGGAAAGGTAGTCAAGATAAGAAATCATTCTCCTGAGGATGAACAAATAAAGCTGATAATCAAAAAGGCACTACCACACTTCAAAAAATAGATGATCTTTGCTCATTATCCTGACTTCAGAGCTCTCTATTAGGTTAGGATTAGAATTGAGAATAAGAAACCTCAGTAAGCTAGAAACACTTTTTATCGCAATACCCAACCAAACATCTAAAACACCTTCACCCGAGCCGTAGAAATAAACATGATCCAACCCAACACCCACAACTCACCATCTATCAATGTCATCAAACCACCAAGAAAATTCTTAAACTTTTACCTCCTATTATCCAAAGTATTCTAAAGATTTCAGTAAAAGAACCTCCTACAACCATAACAGCCTAAGCCTCTTCCAAACCCATTACCACCTCAAATTAACCAAAATTTGTTATGCCACTTTCACCAAATGCTTGGCCACCCTATTGATACATGTAGAACTCTCAAAAATACAATCCAAGACCTTATTAACTTTGGAAAAATTGATGACCCAAAAAAATAACCTAGTACTAAGACCATTCCTCTCCCAAACTATCAAAATATGCCTCCACAAACCTTCAACATAATCTCCTCCAATCTACCAGAAGACCTTATTGAAAAATCAATCCAAGCCATATAAGAAACCCAAGATAAGTCCTCAGAGGATAAACCCTCGAATCCCATTCTTGAGCCTCATTATTCTAGTGAAGATGAGCAATGCCCTTTTACCTTTAAATACATTATAATTCCTTAGAAATTCCTTCCCCATATAATGATGCAACAAAGAGCTAGGGATATAGCTCTCTATATGAACGACAAAGTGATTGATTGCCCTTACTCATAAGAAGCATACACATACAAGAATCTTAGTAGTGACCATGAGACATAAGATTTACTAGGCCAATAATTTAGGAAGTTTGACTATAAAGTCAAGTATACAGCACCCCCTGCTACCCACACACTCTTATAAGATATAGTACCCTCAGGATGGGGAGAAGAATTTGACAACGAAGATGGGATGGTTAATACTATTCAGTTTCAGGACTTGCAAGTCATGGGGATAGATATATCGTATGACTCTGATGATCTTAAAATCATTATCTAGGACCAGATTAGTAGTACAAAAACAGATAAGCAAGCAACTGAAAAGCCCTCACTAGTAATCAATCAATCATGTAACTCATAATGGGCGAGTATATCAATCTCTTGAGAAAGAGAAGGAACACTTTAAGGAGAAAGAAGTAGTAAGAGATCAAGCTCCGTCAAAGAGGAAGACACTATCCTTAAATAGCTCAAAAAGACTCAGGCATAAGCCAGTATCAGGGACCTATTCATGTCCTCTAAGAAGCACAGAGATTCCCTAATTAGAGCACTGGAAGAAGCAAAGATTGCCACTAATGCCTTACCTTATGAGATGGTAATAATGAAAGCTCCTTCCAATGCAATCACCTTTTCATATTAAGATTTACCCCTCAAGGGAAGGGTCCATAATCGTCCTCTCTTCATATAGGCAATTGTCAGGTATAAGAAAAGAACATGTATTATGGTAGATGATAGGTATGCCATTAATGTTTGCCCCTTGAGGTTACTACATTAGTTCAGGATAAATGTTGAGAACTTGGAAGAATCCAATGTGGTCATACAAGCCTATGATGATTCAAAGAAGCCAGTCATTGGCACTATCAAAGCAGTAGTTACAATGGGAGATATCAAATCAGTAATAGAATTTACCATCCTAGATATCCCTCTGAATTTTTCCCTGCTTCTAGGAAGACCTTGGTTCCACCCATTAGGGGACATACCTTCCACTATGCATCAGAAGATCAAGTTCCCTATGAATGGAAAGGTTGTTACCATCCCTACTAAAACAAATAACATTATTATCTATCTAAATATGGTCCCACTAGGATTCCAAGTTTCTATGATCAATGATGGTCATATTGATCCTAAAGTTGCTATTATGATGAAGAAGATGCAATATCTGCCTAAAATAAAATTAGAAGGAAGAAACATTGGAGTCATAAAATTCCCTGAATTCTAAGGATAGACTAACAAATATGGTCTAGGGTACAATTCTAAAAATGATATTGGGGGTAAGAAGTCAACCTCTTTTATGGTTGAAAGCTCAACCAAAGTCTATGAAGGACAAGCTGAGGAGTGAATGAGCAACGGAATCAAGGAATCAAAGTATGAGATCTTCAATGACACCCTCAAGGAGAAGCACTTACTAGACATGATCACTAAGACTAACATTTGTAAGCTAATGAAAAACCTGGAGATAGAATCTGAAAGTGAAGTTATCAATCATACTCAAGTTGTTGTCCTCGAATCGAGCATTAATGACATTTTGTTCGAAGACATTGTTGATGATGTTCTCTGTACTTTTTCTTTATTTGAAAATGATGATATAATGAACTCTAAAGTTAATGTAATGAAATCTAATTTTGCTTACTTGTTTGACGCCTTTCCTAATGGTAGTGTGCATTGCATTAATAAAAATATTAGCATATTTGACATTCATTCCATATGCACTGAATCATTTAACATTGGCATGAAATCTTAACCATGCATTCTATATATTTCGAAAGATTTACCCTTGAAGAGAGGAGAGAAATTGAAAAAATATTAATAAAATATTCAAAGGTATTCACCTGGACATATGACGATATGCTTGGTATTGACAAAGACATTGCTCAACACTATATTCTTACCAAAGATGGGTGCAAATCAGTAAAATAGAAATTGAGAAGACTCATACCAAAATGGGCCCAACTAGTGAAAGAGGACATCAAGAAATAAATCAAGGAAAAATTCCTAGAGGTAAAATGGTTAGCAAATGTGGTGCTAGTATTGAAGAAAGAGGAAGGATTAGAATCTGCATCAACTATAGAGATCTGAACAAGACTTGCCCAAAGGATGATTTCCCAATACCTCATATAGACATACTGGTTGACAGTACTGCCATATGTGCAATGTACTCCTTCATGGATGGATTCTCTGGGTACAATAAGATCCTAATGGCCATTATCGACAAAGCAAAGATAACTTTCATAATAAAATGGGGTACTTACTGCTACAGAGTAATGCCTTTTAGACTAAAGAATGCAAGGGCAACCTACCAAAGAATGGCAATTGCAATGTTCCATGACATGATACACAAAGAAGTGGAGGTATACATTGACGACATGATGGTCAAATCAAAAACTAGGGAAGAACACCCATATAATCTTAAAAAGTTCCTTAGAAGGGTTGAAAAGTACAATCTTAGGCTAAATCCAAAGAAATGCATATTTGGGGTCACTTCAGGAAAGATCCTAGGGTATATTATCAATCAAAATGGGATTGAAATGGATCTAGACAAAGAAAAAGCCATCAAAGAGATGCTAGTGCCAAAAATAGAGAAGCAAAACAAAGGGTTTCTAGGGAAACTACAGTTCATCAATAGATTCATTACTAAGTTAATATCAGTGTGTGAACTGATCTTCAAGCTACTTAGAAAAGATTAGTCTATTGAATAAAACAAATAGTGTCAGCTAGTATTTAATAAGATCAGAAGTTACCTAGCCAACCCACCGGTTCTTAGACCACCTAAACCAATGATACCTTTAACCCTGTATTTGGCCATCGAAGGGAATACAATTGGTGCAATGCTAGCCCAAGAGGGAGAAATGAAAGCAGAACATGCAGTCTACTACTTGAGTAAGAAGATGCTACCATATGAGGAGAAGTACAGCTAAGTTGAACATATATGCTTGGCAATGGTATGGGCAATGAAGAAACTTAGACACTACTTTCAATCCTACAAAATTTAGGCCTTGTCTAAAATGGACCTAATGAATTACCTCTACGAAGCTCCCTCTCTAGTGAGGAAACTTGCCAAGTGGCTCGTACTGCTAACAGAATTTGATGTGCAAAAACTGACTAAAAAGGTAGTAAAATGGAGAGTAGTAGTTGAATTTCTAGCTCTCAACCCTACTCCAAATTCAGAAGAAATCCAACTAAACTTCTCAAATGACCTTAGCTTAGCCATTGAAATCCAAGGATGGCACATTTACTTTGATAGATTAGTTAATTAGTTCGATGCAGGAGTCCGTGTTATACTACAATCTCTATAAGGTGAAGTGGTACCAATTGCTAAAAAGCTCAAATTCAGAGTCACAAACAATAAAGCAAAATACAAGGCATGCACACTCAGAATAAAAGTTGAAATCTTTAGAGATTTCATACTATTAATCAATCATGCCACAGAGGAGTAGGAACTAAAAGAGCAGCACTTAAGGCCTTACTTGGACCACTTAAGGCTACTTACCATGTCCTTTTGAAAATGCAGATTCATTCATCTCCCTATAAATCATAATCAGATGGTAGATGCACTTACTTTCCTAGCATCAATACCTGAAGGACCATTCAAAATGCCTATAAAGTCTCTGATTCTACTCAAATCGAGACAACCTTGTCAAAAAAATTGCAAAATAGCAAAGACAGAAATAGCTAAAAAACCCTGGTTCTACAACATCCAGAGATATATAAAGGAACGAGCCTATCCTAATCAACTAGATGAAAGAGACAAAGTAGTCATTCAATGACTATTGTCAAAATTCATATCGCACCAAGGTCTGTTATATAGGAGAACCTCAGATGGTTTACAACTCTGATGACTAGATGAAATTAAGACTATAAAAGCATTAGAAGAAGTACACAAGGGTGTTTGTGGTTCAAACATGAATGGAGCAATCCTGGCTAAAAAGCTAATCAGACAAGGGTTCTTTTGGATGACAATGATGGAAGACTGCATCAAATTTATAAGGAAATGCCACAAGTGTTAGATCCACAGGAATGTCAATCACCTTCCCCCAATAGAACTATACTACATCTCCTCTCCATGGCCCTTTTTAGCATGGGGACTAAACATAATTGGGGAAATTCACCCAACAACCTCGAACGGACATAGATTCATCCTAGTGGCAGTGGACTACTTTATAAAATGGGTTAAAATAGAATCATTCATAAAGATATGTGCCAAGCAAGTGGGTACGTTCATCAAAAGAAATATATTCTACTAATACGGAATCCCTCATCACATTATCTTTGACAACGGTGTCCAATTCCAAAGGAAATTTAAAAAGCTATTAGGAGTTATAAGGTGAACATCACAAATCTTCTCCTTACTGACCATAAGCAAATAGGGCCATTGAAGCCACAAATAAAAATATCAAAAAGATCTTGTCAAAGATGACTCAGACTTACTGAGATTGGGTAGACAGATTGCCATATACCTTATAGGGGTACCGAATAACAATCAGAATTTCAATAAGAGCAACTCCTTTTTCACTAATGTACGGATCAAAAGCAGTTCTTCTAGTCAAAACAGAGATCAAGTCTCTTCAAGTAGCAATCGAATCTAAATTGCCAAAAGTACAGTGGGCTAAACAGAGGCATAATAATCTCACTTTCTTAGACAGCAAAAGGCTCAAGGCTCTATATCACACATAGTTATATTAGGCTTGACTAGCCAAAACCTTCAACAGAAGAGTAAAACACAAGAGTGTGAAATCAAGAGATTAGGTGCTAAAGCAAGCAAGATAGAATGTTCCAAACCCTAGAGGGAAATTTGGACCAAATTAGGAAGGCCCATACCTAGTCAAACATGCCTTATCAAAAGGAGCAGTCAAGCTAATGGACTTTAAAGGCAATAAGTTCTCTGAGCATGTCAATATAGACCGCCTAAAGAAGTACTACGTCTAAGGCATAAAAAAATCAACCCACTGAGTTAGAACCTAAAAATAGAAGCTCAAGAAAAATTTAAGGACTTCTCGCTGAGTTGAAAACCTAAAAATGGCAACTCAGGCAAAAATCAGGGAAAGAGAGAAAATACTTAATTAGAAAACTTGAGAAGGCTAGTTAAGGACAAGTGTAACCTCAAGTTTGAAATTTGTACGAATGCACCCATGCTTTTCTTAAATGATTATAGTGCAATAAGAATGATTGCCAATTTATGCAAAATATCTTTGAAAATTGCAATACATTTTATCATCATGAATTGCATCAAGCATGCTTTGCATTTTCTTTCATTACATGACCATGATTCTTACCATCTTCTCTGAGTTGTCTCCTCGAGACCAGCTACTATTGTTGAAGCCACAAAAAAAAAGCCTAGCTAGGTGTGAAAAGCTTTGAAAGGAAGCACCTTAGGCAAAAAAGGAAGAAAAAGAAAACCCAACTAAGTGCAAAAAGCTCCAAAGAGGAGACGCTTTAGGCAAAAAAGGGAAAAGAGGCAAATAATAATAATGGCAAACATCATCATCAATGATACATAACAAGAACCATATACAATCATCATCGTACAAGCATTATACAACATGTGGGACAAATGCCCAGATTTAACTTCTAGAGTCCATAACCTTAAGAAAATAATACAATAAAGCAAACCATAAAAATTCCTACACCTAGCCCATAAAACAACTACATCGGTTGTGGCTACCATTAGAAGCAAGCACTAATCCTACTTAAGCATCCCCCTCATCTGATCCTGACTCATCATCGTTCATTGCAAAGGATGCTAACCGTGACTCCAGCTCACCAACACGGTCATAATAAGTTACACGCTCTCGCTCCCATTCGTGACTAACAAGATAATGCTCAACCTACATTATATATTGCATATCATACACTCATACATAAAACATTTGCATAAAATAAGTAGGTGCGATAAAGAAGGCCTACCCTCAGAGTGGTAGCAAACTCCAAAAAGCACTGTTGCGCACTTCCAACAACAGTATACCAATATTGACTAAAGGAGACAAAAATCTATAAAAGCAAGAAAATAAGTCAATCACCACTCACTAAATAAATGAAACACAAGTAAGAATAAGTGGAGAACATGAACATAGGTAGCATTAGCAGGAGTAACACCCGACTAAGGAAAGCCAGGCCTAGGCAAATCGAAACTCTACTAAGGATATCTATCCTAAGTAAAGACAAAGATGGTTGAACCGTCAAGTCCCCAAGAGTAGTACTACTAGAAGCTACACCATTGGCATGGGCAATCGCCTTAGTATAGAACGTGCCCTTATCCTCCTCAAAATAAAATCCAAATCTTCTCCAACATTATTATAGATAAGTTCTCATAACTCACATTAATTACAGTTTATTACTAATAAAGTTTGCTACATGGTTGCACCAAAATAGGAATAACAGCTTATTAGATCAGAATAAGTGATTCTCGATGACCCATGTGATGGCCTAATCCTTGAACTTGAAGGACGAGATGCATCTGCCTGAGAAGGTAGAGGTGGAGGAAAGGTCCACTAGCTACAGCGTCAATCAGCTGAGGGATTAATACATCAGCATAAGGCAAGCCCACACTCTCTAAGAGGCTCTCAGAGGGGAATCCTATCATAACAGTAGCAAGATCATCACCATAAAGCTTATGGCCCCAGAATATGTCACTAAGAGGAGGGAGAGGAACTCTCCTCATATATGGGCCATCCCACCAATGATGTACTCACTCGCCCAAATACCATACTCTACCGATGAGGCCAGAGAGAAACACTCGTCTCTTCATCAACTGTCGTTCAATCATTATCTCTATCGTCTAATGAGACCTCGCCACCTACCAGTAAAGAAAAATCTGCTCAAAGGGAAAAAATGAAAAAAAGATCATTAAAAAAAACAACCAACACAACAGGAATCAGACATACCTGATCAGGGGACAGCTTCCCCATATGGTCCCGAGCTACTGTACAATCCTTAATCAAATCAGTAGTCTTCCTAATCCAGCAAGATTAACAAAGGAAGTTGTCCTCTAGGAAATGCTCAATGAATGGAAAAGGGAGAATCCTGAACTCATATGCCCAAATATATTAAAATCAGAGGGTCAAAAATAATAAACTAAAAGTAAAAGAACAGACAACAGAACTCCTACTCATGTCCATTATGAACAAGCATCCATAGATCCTTGAGCCACCTCAGTATGCTATGTTAAGGCCTGAGTACATATGAGCAAAGGCAGTAGTGCCCCAACAATAGCTCAATAAGCCATCTAGATCTCTTAAGACAGACAGCAACACAGATCACTCGTACCCAAAGGGTTTAGGAAGATAACAACACTCAGTAAATAAAACAAAAAGCAATGAGCTAGCTGCTCTGTTGATACAAGACCATCATTGTACAGAGTCCATATGAAAGAAATAAACTCCATGTAACGAACGATATTCAGGCAGCGAGACTTTATAGATGTGACCACCTTAAGCAAATCCATTGTAAGATTCCTCTTAGCCATAGTAGTAGAACACTCCTCCTTACTGAAAAGAACAAGCTCTCCAGAAAAGCTCAGGCTTGTGATAACAGTAAAATCCAAAGCGGTAATAGTCATCTCCCCAATAAGTAGATGGAAAGTGTGCATCATTTCCATCCATTGCTCTAATAACGCATACATGGAAATCTGACTCAATGTATACGAGTCATAAGATAATGCAACAATGACTCCATCAAAGCCTTTCCCGACAACCATCTGCTTCACACATATTGGACTTTATTGAAACTCCCATGCATTACAGTAACATACCTACGAGGCTACAAATAATAGGTACACTTTAAAAAAATTTCACAACTACTAAATACTAACACATCCCTCTCTCTATCATTTAACATGATCAATAACAAAAGCTGAAAAGAAAAACATCACGACAAATACTAGCAGACAATAAAAAATAGGGAATAAAGTAAGAGCTATCAACCATTAGCATTCAAGATAAAGCTATGACTTAATAGATAGTTACAACAAGAGCTACAACTACAACAAACAGCAAAATGAACAATAGAACAGCCAATGAACAAGCTTTAGAAAGAATAAATGCAAAGAAGAACCTACTTGGCAACGATGACGCACCCAACCATGAGTCTCTAAGCTATAAACAATAGGGATTAGATCTCCCTGAGAAAGCTTGGACAACTGATAATTCTGAGCACCAAATGTGCTAATCCCTGTAGCAGACATCTCAATGCTAGTGGCCTCTGTAAAGTCACCATCGACATTAAGATCAACAAAAATATCCTCTAGACCCTTAGGAATGTTGGGAAACTCCATTTTATGTAAAATAAAATGGAATTACAAAAGCCAAAATAGAACAATTAGCAACCGAAACACAAAAAGGGTTAAGAAAAGTCAGAAAACACTCAAAGAAGTCTAGACAAAGCCTTCTAAGACCTCAGAAATAGCCATCTAACTAGACCTGGAGGGGAGGAAGTGTGTGACCACATGCCTTCCATGTGTAGTCAAGCGCACTTCCCCCTTCCACGTGCTTTTTTATGGTTTTACGCGTACTCTGAGACTTCTTACACTCATTTCTTTGGTCCTAAACTTCCATTTGAGCATAAGACATGCACCAAACTCATAAAAAAGTACATTTATATGAGCTCCAACTGTCTAAAGACATTGCCCTTGCACCACTTTCTTCAAAAAACTCAACATCTCATAAAAGAAAAAGAGCAAGGAAAATTCACTATAAGGATATCTTACTCTAAATCATCAAAATGACATCCTCAACATGAAAAATAATGGCATCATTACTGCATCATTACTACATCATTACTACATCACTACTGCATCATTATTGCATCATTATTACTACCTCATTCACATTGCTTAGAAGCACTCTCACATTGCTTAGAAGCACTTTTACTGCTTAAAGCACTCTCACATTGCTTGCTTAAAAGCATCTTCTCATTGCTTAAAAGCACTTTCACCACTTAGAATCATCTTCACATTTCTTAGGAACATCCACACTACTTAGGAGCATTCTCATTTGCTTAGTTGCATCTTCATTTGCATGACACCTAAGAATGTTATAATCGCATGTTCATTCACGTGACACCTAAGAAGGTTATAATCATATGTTCATTCGCGTGACACCTAAAAAGGATGTAATCGCATGTTCATTTTGTGTGACACCTAAGAAGGTTATAATCGCATGTTCATTCACATAACACCTAACAAGGTTATAATCGCATGTTCATTTGCGTGACACCTAAGAAAGTTATAATAGCATTAGCATCCTCATTTCATGTGACACCTAAAAAGGTTATAATCGCATGTTCATTCATGTGATACCTAAAAAGGTTATAGTCACATATTCATTTTGCGTGACACCTAAGAAGGTTATAGTCACATTTTCATTTCTTAGTAGCATCCTCATTTTGCATGACACCTAAAAAGGTTATAATCGCATGAGACCTAAAAAGGTTATAGTCGTATATTCATTTGTGTGACACCTGAGAAGGTTATAGTCATATCCATGTTTTGCTTAGTAGCATCTTCATTTCGCGTGACACCTAAGAAGGTTATAATCGTATGTTCATTTGCATGACACTTAAGAAGGTTATAGTCTCATCCGCATTTTGCTTAGTAGCATCTTCATTTCGCGTGACACCTAAGAAGATTATAATTGCATATTCATTCACGTGACACCTAAAAAGATTATAGTCGCGTGTTCATTTGCGTGATACCTAAAAAGGTTAGGGTCACATCTCTTTTTGCTTAGTGGCATCTTCATTTGCATGTCACCTAAGAAGGTTATAGTCGTATAAATCCTAATGCACTTTGCATGAATCACAAGCTTGCATATGTCCCAAATAGCACCTTGTGTGATAACCAAGTCACAAAACAATAACAATATATAAAACACAACAACAATAGTCAACTCTTGATAAGACTTCTAAAGATAACCCAAAGGTAAGTACCTCCCTCCCTACTAAAACATTTTTTGCATCTTTGCATTTGCTTCATGTGTATTAACACTAGCGCTAGGTGGCTATGTAACACACATAAAGTAAGGGGAAATTATCATACCTCAAATTTGATTGTCCCTAAAAAGGTCCAATGATGAAATGAATCTCTGAGATGACTAGAGTCTACTCGTTCCTAACACCTCTAAAGTGTGCAACCTTAAAAAATCTAACCGACCCCACCAACTTGCAAAATCGATTAAGTTGTGCTTTAACCTTGTGAAATATGAATTATCATAACAATGAGAGGTTTATTTCAAGAAAACTCCTCTTAGAATACTTAGTTTATTGGGCCAGTGCGCATTTCGTTAGACTAGGACCCAGCTTTGTGAAAAAATAAAAAATCAATTTTGATAAAAAAAAGACTTTAAAAACACGTTTAGAAGGCTCAAAAACCTCTGAAAGTGGTCTCGAGATGGTCCAACACAACCCGAGGATCAGCACGTATCATTGAGAAGTACGCATAAATGCTCATAGGTGTCATGTGCTAAAATTAAGGTTGAATTTGGCAAAACAGACTTCAAAAATGCATCTGGAAGGCCCAAAAACCTTAGGAACCAACCCTACAACAACGTGCATAAAATCCAAAAAGTGCACGTGGATTGCGCGTGTGCACATGTGACGACATGCACACTATGTGTGACCACGCACAAAATTCTCAATATGCGCATGCGACCATGGCCCCAGCACCCTATTCTACCCAATTTTCCTTATAAATAGACCCCTTCACACCCATATTGGAGGGGGAGCAAGTGGAAACACACATACACTTAAAAATCGATCCGATTGAAGGTGCTGGAAACCCCTTTCCAGATAGTTTTTACTCTCCCACAGCCTTTCTCTTAAGTTGTTAGATCCCTTTTCCACCAAACCAAGCCTCATCTTTATTAAAGTATGCTTTAAAGGTATACAATCTAGCATCATTATATTGTCCTTTTGAACCTCTTAATGAGGAAAGCTTGATAATCTCTCAAAACTAAAGCTTCAAAACCCACACAAGCTCAGTTGAGTCTAAGGACCACACAATTATTTTAGCACATTTATTTTATCCATTGCATTTTATTTTACTGCTGCTAGCATTTGGGAATACTATTGTGCTTGTGTGATGAGACTGGCAATCTTGCATGCTATATGAATAAGATATGCGTTATTATGCTCATTTCATATAATCATTCTGCATCCTCTATTTCTAAAATCATGAAATCATATCATAAATACCTATAATGTGAAAAGTTCATATCCCAAAATAGATTCATCTTGCTCTTAGTCTTGTGATGACCTCTTGCATCCTTTATATTGTCGTCATACATCATCATAGCATAAAATCACTACAAGCATGCATGATCATCCTATTATTCATGAAATTGAGCAAGTTATGTGAATGGTCATGTTAATATTGCAGATCAATTATATCCTAATTAGAATTACTTTTTCGTAATCTTTCCCTTTTTATATGCATTTTATCAGGAAAGTGATGTAATAATTAAATTTTCAGCTTTATTATATTCCACTATCTGATGTACTATATGAATACTGTACAAATTGTCATTATCAAAACTAGGTTTAAGGTAATGAGAAATAGTCAAAAAGTAGACGCGATCCCCTAAACCTGAAAATCTCTGCTAGGGACAATACTCGCTGAGTGACCCGATGTTGTCCTCTTCTTTTTTCAATTTTCTAAAAATCAGGTGGCAACTCCACAAAATCAAAAGCGTCTCGCCTCCTCGAGACCAATCATTTGTCTCTATTCGGTAAAGTTGCCATGTCTCTCAAAAATGAAAAGACCCGCACAATGTCCCATGAAAACATATCGCTATCCAAAAGCAAGAGAGGTAGCTCACAGATGCTGGGTGGATGAAAGAAAAGAAAGAAAGAAGAAGAAGAAGAAGAAGAAGAAGAAGTTAGGGGGAAGGGGGTAAGGTAGTGGACATTTTGACATTTTGCTATATATAATTTTTTTCAATCAAAAAGTACAAAAGGACAAATAAAAATAATATTTTTAATTTAAATATTTTCTTTTCTAATTATACTCACCACATTATATATATATATATATATATATATATATATATATATATATATATATGTAAAATATTAAAATACACTACACCCCACTACACCAATAATTCACAAATAATAATAATATTAAATAATAATATATAACAATAAAATTAAGTTTTAAATTTCAAATTAATAATAATGCCATAATATAATAAATTAAAAAATAACACTTGAATTTAATTTAATTTCACAAAATAATCATAATATAACAAATTAATAAAATAATTATTAACATTGTAAATCCCATAAATTTAATTTTATAATTTATAAAAATTTAGGTTATAACATGAGCGCAACATCTACTTGACTGTCTCTTGATATACATATCCTAAATTGCTTTCTCATTACCCTAGTTTCAATTTTAATAATCCATTTTACTACATTTGAATATTAGTCAATTTAAAATGACATTGGATTGATCAATATTGAAACATGGGATAGTTGGATTTGGCATGCATTTTGCAAATATATTAATAGAAAGAAAACAAATAAACAAATATGGTAAACATGACAAATCGAGCAATCGACATGTATTTCAAATAATCAAGTAGCAAGTAGCATACAAGCATGCAAGAAATAATTGTTCAAAACAAATAAAACAATGCAAACAAAATAAAAATGGGGAAAGAGATTAAGGATTACAATCTTTAAAATAGTCTATTCTAATAAATACATCAAAATGGAAAAATAAATGATAGGCGAATTGCCTATTCTATTAAATACATCAAAATAGACAATACAGAAAAATGTTATTCTAATAATCCCTACAAAATAAATGTTAATACACAAGCACATATCATATTTATGACAATCAATATATCCATCCACATGACAATTTATTAATTAACTAAAAGGAGATTTAATTAACAAAATAAACACAAAAACAAAGAGTAAACAAAGACATGAATGCAAATGCATGAATCGTATAATGAACTAAGGAAATACTTCAAGTAATTCCAAAGGAATCCCCAGTTTATGAATCTAATTACAAGATCCTTAATATTTCCTACAATGGGATGCAAACGAATGAAATTGAAAATAAAAGAAAGAATTATTTCATCTTGATAGAAAATGACTAGTATTCAAGTAATAAAGTTTAAAGATTTTGTGATAAAAATGCTATCTTTTTTATATAAAATTACTTCATAAAATAACTAAAGATATTAAAAAATATATATATGATATTTAATGAAAAATAATAATATTTTCAATAAAAATAAAATTTAATCATAAAAATAAACAAAAGCATTATTATGTATTTAAAATAGAGAAATTAAATATTAAATAAATAAAATAAACAATATGTTACCTAATAAAATAAAAAATTACAAATAAAAGTGAAATAAAACGAAACAAAAATCATATTTTTATGCTAAAACCATAGCCAAAATGGAATTTTTTATTGTAAAAATGAAAACCTTAAGGAAATGGGTAAAGGTGAAAATAAGGAAAATATGTAAAATATGATTTTATGATAATCATGAAGAAAATGATGTCACATAACATATAAAAATGCAAGATTAATATGCTAAGCTAACAAATAAATCAAACTCTCGTGGATTTAACCTTCTCTACTTCACCACCATCACACTACTTCACAAAATCACAAATCCACAAATTCATCACAAATAATAATAAAAAAAATAAAAATGACAATATGAATGAGGATGAGAATGCTAGGATGCTAAGAATGATGAAAATAGATAAAAGGTTTGAATAAAATAAAAATAATATTAAAAATAAAGGAAAATAGATATGTGAAAATGATAAAATGATAGAAATAAAAATAAAATAAATAAAGAAAGAAAGTGATGAAGAAAATATGTAGAGATTGAGAAAGATTAAAAATGAAAATAAAGATGAAATAAAATAGTAAATAAAATAATAAAAATAAATAAAATGTAGAATTACAAATAAGCAAAGAAAATAAACAATTAAATAGAAATGAAGAAATTTAAGAAATCGAGAAAATATGCAAAATATATTTAAAAAAAATGCAATTTTTATGAAAATGATTTAATAGACCCTCATGAGGCTTACCCTTGATGCATGCTTTGGCAAATAAGTGGTTCAGTTTTGATTTTTATCCTAAGATCCTAAAAAAAAAGAGTGAGATTTAGTTATTTAAGTGTTTTTGAGAGCAGATTTTCAAGAGGCATTCAACCTATTGTAAGGGGTTTGAGACTAAAATCAATTATTTTTTTTAATACTTTTGGCTTGATTAAGTCTTCAAATTAGTCCAAAAATAATCATGAAAATACTAAAAAATCTAAAAAAATTGCCAAAAGTCCTATGAAAATTCAAAAATTATAAAATTATAGAAATGTCGGACCCACATGAAAATCTATGCTCATGGATAAGGATCCACATGCATGGTTTTCATCACCCACTTGCATGGATCCACATGCATGGATTGATAAAACACGTGGAGTTTTTAGGACGCATGTGCATTCATCACTTTTACTATATTTTTAGGTTTTTTGGACCATTTTTTAAATCTTTGAAGTTCTAATGGTCTTTTAGGCCCTCTAGGTCCAATTCAGTGAGTTCTTCATAGTTCTTAGAGTTTCTTGGCGTTTATGATTGATTTAGCCTCTAAATCAGTGAACTGGACTTTTGAAGCTTTAGTTTAGCTTCTTAAGGCCCTAGTTTAAATTTTTTGAGTCTCAGTTTCACACACATAAGGTCTAATTTTCAACATAGAACCATTACTAGGACGTTTCTAAAAAAAGTTTGGTCTTTCAAGCTCCTGGTTCAATGAATTGAGCTCCCAATTCAAGGGTTTAGGTGTTCGGTTTGTTGATTCGAATGCTCAATTTAAGGTTTTATTGGTTGCAACTTTATAAATACACTATGGATAGCCTTTTTCAAGGTTATTCTCTTTTAGTTAATAAAATACTTTCATCATTGGACTACTTTTGGAGGACTGCTGAAAGTCTGGTGTCAATAGTCCTTAATTTGCAAAAAAAAAAATCATTTAATTTACATAAAATCCACCATGGTCTGAAACATGACCATGACATAGTTGTGTTGATTAAGAATTCAAAATCTAAACCTAGGTAACCCTTAGCATGGCTTTGACATAACCATAATATGGTCGCGTCACGTGACTCCTATATAACCCTTTTTTTAAAAAAAAAAACCCTAACCACCATTTGCATTTTTCACCTTAAAAAGAAAAAAAAGGTGCATTATGTAGAGGCTCATACATTACCCATTTACCTAAAAGTCTAGGTATTTTTTATAACTTAATTGATTTGACTTAAGGGTGTTCAATTGAAGCTTTTAATCTTAATGTAATAGGAAACATTTGGTTAGTAGAATCTCGTGATGGCCAATATTTTTGGTTGGTGCATGTGTTACACTAAGGGATAAAAATATTGAGCATGTTGAACATCATGATAGTAATTTTATTGACCCTCCCCTTTCTCCTTCCACCAAAGTCGATCCTTTTACATATACGCCTGCTTAAAATTTAGAGCTTATAGTTTTTGAGATACAACATACCTAGCGTTACTACACTGTAATGTTAAACTAGCATTGTGATGGTTTTTCTGCTTTTTGTAGATCTCAAACTTTTTCATTGCCTCTTAGACCAACATATTAAGATTTTGCTGCATCTAAACCTGATGGTACAAAGGAGATTGATGGTGATAAGGATGCTAATGATGGCACTGATCATACTCCACATGATGATTGATGTTATTAGTTTATTTGTTATGTTTTCTTATTTTTGCTTATTTTTACTTCTTTTTTTTGTCTCATTTTGTAATATAGCCATAAAAATCTTCATCGGCACTTTTGGTTATTTTGTTTTTATTTTTTATTACTTCTATTTTTCTTTGTTTCTTTTTGTTTTGTTCTTTCAATGGATGTTATCTCCAATTGAACAATGCTGTCTCGTGATGTATTTATAAGGGCATATTCCTTTACATTTATCTCTATTTATGTTTTATTTTTTATTTTTTCATTAGAGACAGTAACATTGATAGTGTGGGGGAGTTATTTCCATTGAATTTTGTTTATAATTTTCACTATATTAGGTTAAAATTTTGAATTTTTGATAAATTTTTTGTATTATTGTGCATTTTTCATATTTATTTTTTGCATGAGCATGTAGTTTATTATATTGAATAAAAATTGATAAAAATAAAAAAATAAGTTTGCTTTTAGGTTTTATAAATATAAAGTTCATTAATTTTCAACTAATTGCATCCACACAATTTAGATTTGTTTGTCCTCATTTATGTATATATTGAAAAAAAGATTACTCAATTTATGATTAGGGAGGATAAATGAAAAGTTTGTAGTTTTGATTAAGTATCAAATTATTGAGATTTTTTTATCATTTACGATAATTGAACATATACTTCATGTGTAGATAATTAAGTTTTTATAATCCAAATAAGGCTTTGAAAGGAAAGACATGAGCATAATAATGAAAAAAGAATATGGATTGGAGATGTAATTAATTTTTTTTTTGGAAGATGGAGTGTAAAATGCTCTTGCCAATTTTTGAAAAAGAAAAAAGGCTCAAGCGAGATGGAGCATAAAACACTCGCTAGAGAATAAAAAAAAAGAGAGAAAAATAATGAGATGGAGTGTAAAACATACTCACCAAAGTAAAATCATTATGAGATGGAGTATAAAATGCACTCCCAAGCAAAATAAAATTGTTTTTCAATTATTACACAACCATGATGCTTCTATTTTATAATTGTGCTTATTGAATTTCTTTGGAGAGTTAGAGTTTGGTTGTGATTAGTAAACTGTTTACACATAAAGTATTTTTGTCAAGTTACCTTAATGAATAAGCATTTTTAGTCTCGATGTTGTCAAATTGCATGTCTTAAAAATTTAGAGTCCTTGGTTGTGGTTGAATAATCTAAAATTTATGTTTAATTTGCTTGAGGACATGCAAAGTCTTAGTGCGGGAAAATTGATGTATGTAATTTTTACATATATTTTTAGTTGATTTTTAATGAATTTTATGTAAATTTTATGAATTAGTAATATTCATTTATTAGGAATTTTAGTTTAATTAGGAATAAATCTTATTTTAAAGTTTTAATTGGGAATTATAATTTTTTAGTTTAATTAGAAGTATTTTTAGTTTTGATTGCTTTCCTTCTTTTTTGTAGGTAATTTTGAATAAGGATTTTTTAAAATAAAAGGTTAAAATCGAGCTTGGCCATTGCAGCTCGTGTCACTCTCTGGACTTAAAGAAATAAGAAGCACGCCCTAAGACACGGCCATATCGTAGGCCGTGTTGCTTTCTGTTTGACTTGAAGATTTGATGAAATTTCACCACAGTTGGATGCATGGTCATATATGCTAGGATGGGCACCTTTTTGAGTGAAAAAGTCTAAATTAAAGCACAGTCATGTTTAGGTTATGTTAGAAGGATCGAAGCATGACTCGGTTTAAGCTACATCCATGTCACAGGCCGTGCCGATCAAAAAAAGTTTTCCTTGAAGATTTCGATTGAGGAATTCCTTATAATTGGGACTCCATGTAATAGGGAACATTAGGAGTTTGTATATAATTATTAGACACCAAAAATTATAAATAAGGGCACAAGAAGGCAATGAAGCGTTAAAGGATTCAAGCATGCTCCAGCTACTTTTTCTATTTTTATTCTTTATTATCTTGTTATTTATTTTATTGTTGGTAATTTTTCTTTATGTTATTTAAAGTCATATGGGGATAAACTTTCATTTTAGGGTTTGGAATTGGAGTAGCTATGTTAGGTTGTGCTTCAACATATTTTTAGTTATTAAATTGCTTTTCAATTCATTCTATAAGTTGTGTTTATTTCTTGCTTTCAATATTGGACTGGCTAGCTTAAAACTCATAGGACTTAAACCACTCAACCATGCAAGTAGGTGAGCTCTTCGGAGATAAAATAATTGTTAAGAAATTTAATGAATTTTGATTAGCCTTTAATCATGGAAGTAGGTTAGATTTTAATTTTGATATTCGTGACTGATCTTGAGAGGAACGTTAAGTAATTTAGAATAATTACTCTTAACTAAAATCAAAAGAAAATAATAATTAAATTGTTCATGATCAATCTAGAATAGTGAAACAATATCTAAGCACTATGTTTTGATTAATTAGTTTTCTTTTAAGTTTTTAATTGCTTATAATTTCATAATTAATTTCTTTACTCATTTAATTTTATTTGCTAGCTAGGAAAATAATTACAAATATTAGTAATCAATATTCAATTTTCATGAGAATGATATTTTTTTATATGAAAAATTACTAACACCCACAAAGGTTTGTCCAAACTAACTATTCTATCTCTACATTTTCAAAATTCAATTCAATATCTCTTTAAATTTGATTCTATTAACTACTCACCCCTTCCTTCAAAAATTTTAAGAATATTTTATTAGTTAAAAGAATACACAGTAGTCAAAATGTCAATAATTATAAAAAATTTCAAAATTACCCTTAACTGATTAAGAATTTGGACTAATCAGCATGTATATGATACTTCACTAACTAAATTGTAAAAAAATTTTATGATAAAATATCATTTAACTCATTGAAACTTAATCCCTCTTTCATCCTTACCCTCTCCTTCACACACCCATCCATTAAATGTCATCAACCGTCGCGGTCATATACGCCCCACCACCAGAACAAATCTAGCACCAGCACCACCAGTCCTAAAAAGATCGGCAATAATCAACAACAACGACAACAAAATAAACAAACAAATAAATCAATAACCAATCATTGCTACCACCACCACCACCATTGTCTCAAAATCAACAGCACCACCATTAATCCCATGAAAATCGACAACAATAGAAACAACAACAAGTGAGAATGAGAGCGTTCACTTCCTTGAGTTTAGGCGTGCTGGGGCAAGAAACTGCGGAGCTTTTACTCTTACCAATGGGAACATCAATCTCATGCCCATCTTCGGGCACTTCTTTCTATCTTTAAGGGGAGATTTTTGGGTTAAAGAAGTTGCATTTACTGGGTTTTTCTTGTGGGCTTTGAGAATAGAACTTAGCACTTCTCGTCTGCGTCCTCTGCTTCTTGTTTCTTCACCATCTCAGGCTTTGCATCCTGGGATGGCATTGTGGTTCGGGAGAGAGTGTTGTCCACGATTTTTTTTGAATGGGCAAAAAATGGAGAGCAAATCGAGAGCCTGTAAAAACCTTTGTCCCCAGCTGTATCCAGTTTTTTTTTTTTTTCAATACATATATTTTTATTTCAAGCAATTATAATTTATATATATTTTTTAATGTTAAGTTAAGTCGGTAGATAATGAATTAAATTTGGAAACTAATCTTATTAATTATTTAATTAATTTTTTACTCATAGGATAAATAAAAATATAAACATTAGAAGAATTAAAAAAACAACACAATATTATTTAAATAAGTCTTTTTTTATTGGCTACCGGTCTTTTTTAACGATAAGCAGAAAATGGTATATAATGATAAATCTGAAGGGGGAATTAAATGATTTTTGAAAATGTGGGGATAAAAGAGTTAGTTTAAACAAATTTGAATGAGGGGTTAGTAATTTACCCTTTTTTAATCTTTATTTATTTTTTTGTATCCAATGTTAATTCATAATTTCATATTAATTATTTCAAATAAATTAAATTTATTAATTCTAATAACGAATATATATATATATATATATATATAGAGAGAGAGAGAGAGAGAGAGAGAGATGAAGGGAGAGAACATACAAAATTATAAAAAGTCTTTATTCATTATTATATAAAAATTTGATAATTTAGTCATTTATTAATAACAATAAAATTTAATTAATTAAAATATAATTTTAATTTGATAGAAAATTTATTTCCTATTTTAATTAGATTGACTTCTATTTTATTTCTAATGAAAATTAAAATGGGATAATTACTGTGTGTTATCTGTGTTTTAACATATTACGTTACTCCATCCCTGATATTTGAAAAAATATTTATTCATCCTTGATATTTACAAAATTATGTACTATTTCATCCCTAAAAAAAGGACTAATGAGTGTTAACTGTTGTAAATGTAAGAGATAAATAAATATTTTTTTGAATGTCAGAAATTAAGTAGTGTAATAATCTAAAATACAAGAGGCATACAATAATTATCTCAAATTAAATTAACTAAAATATAGGGATTTTAATTGAAAGTATATTTCTTATTTTATTTAGCTTAAGTTTTATTTTATCTCTAACAAAAATTCTAATTTAATTGAAAGTATATTTTCTAATCTAATTAGATTAACTTGAGAAAAACTAACTATAAGAAATATTGAAATAATATCATATAATTATTCAAATAAAGTGTTTATGAAAGTTGTAATGAATTATAACTATATTAAGTTAATATCAAATGGTTATATAAAAAAATAACACTATTATTATTTTTAAAAATTTTATATAATAATAATAATAATAATAATAATAATATTATTATTATTATTATTATTATTATTATTATTATTATTATTATTATTATTATTATTATGTTTAATTATTTATTTATTATATATTATGAGTCAAATAAATTTTTTATTTACATGTGAAACATGTGGTTATTTACTAGTATATATATATATATATAATTTTTGTTCTTTTAAATATTTGGCATAATATATCCATGACCCATGTACTTGTCACTTTTTGTCAATTTAAGTTTTCAACTTATAGTTTTACCATTTTAACACTTGAACTCGTCTAAAATACAATTTTGAAATCCCTGTCAGTACACATGACATGGAATAGTGAATCAATATATGCCACATTTTAAGGGTTTGATTACCAAAAAAATGCAAATAGAAGTGTTAAACTGACAAAAATTGATAATTACAAAGAAATAGTAAACGTATTATTTCATTAGATTAGTGCAAATCAATGCATTTTAAGTAAGTTTAAGTGTTAAAATAGTAAAACTATAAGTTGAGATGTCAAATTGATAAATTATGCCATATACAAGGGGCCACAATTATATTATGTCTAAATATTTTGTAAAATTCATAAAATCACACTATTTAAAGGAGATTTATCATAGAAGCAAAATTTTTTTTAAGAGATATGCTAAAAGATGCATTAAATAACAATTATCTAATTTCAAATTTTAAATAATTAACAATCTTTTTTAATTCAAAATATTATTGTTGTTTTAATTTGAAATTTGACAATGTTCATTTAATAGACAACCAATAATAATTTTTATTTATATTTTCCACTAAACAATTCGCCATTTCTATTATGTTTTAATTCGAATTTTGTTTTAATTGGTGATTTAGAACTTATATAAGCAATTTGTCCTTAATTAAATTATTTTATATATTATTTATTGCTTTAACTTTTTATTATTCGTATATCAAAACTTTTTCATTGAATTAAGAAGTTTTTAATTAGGTAATTAAAATTTTCTAACCATAACTCCTCAACTTTTATTAATTTATCTATTTATTTCACCTTTGTTTTTTAATTTTAACTCTTTCTTTTTTCTATATTAAATTTTAATTACCTATGTATAGTATATAAAACTAACATTATATGTAGGGTTGTGCATGGGTCAGAGTAGTCAATACAAATTTTCCAAACTTGACCCAAAAATTGAAGAATTCAAAAATAAATTCTCTAGATCCAACTTCAAAAACTTAAATCTTAACTCCAAATTATTCCAAAATTTCGGAGCAATTCAGAGTGGATATTCGGAGCAAATAGAGGTTTTAAAATAGTTCGACATGAAACTAAATTTTGGAGATTTATATGAATTTTTAATTTATATATATTTAATATTAATATTTATCAACTTCATAATACATATATATGATACCATTCTTATAAATTTTATTTTAAGTTTTATTTTAATATTTATATTTTAATTATTTTATATAAAAATTTTATTTGTAAATTTAAATTTAAATTTTATTATTTAAACATATGTTGAAAATTAACTATAAAAAGATAAAGTTTATGAATGTATTTATTTTATTTCAATTAATTAATTAATTAATCTCAATTTAGGGAACTCATGATCTCCGGATCTGCCCAATAAAAAATTTCAGGGTGCTTTGATTTGGAGAAGGTTTAGTGTTTCAATGGAGATTTTCGATTATGAAAAATTTTAATTTAGTTTTTTAGGATAGTTGGCGTTCTCAAGGACCTGTGCACAACCTTAATAATATGGCATTTGCTAACTTTATAATTTAATTTTATGAACAAGTTTTAAATAGTTATATATATTGTTTAGAGATAAATATTAATTACATTTTGTATTTTTTTTAAACTTAAATGATTGTAATTATAGTTCTAGTACATGTCTTTCATTTTTAAAAAATTTATTTGACTCGTATTTTTTAGCTTTATTTATTAAAATTAAAAAAAAAATTGAAAAATTTTAAAGTTATAAAAAAAATTTTAAGTTTAAAAATATATAGATTTATTTTCACAAATAAATTTTGTTAATTAAATTCTATTCAATTCAGTTTCTCATGAAATATATATATATATATATATATATATATATATATATATATATATATATATATATATATATATATATATATATTCCAATTGAACTCAATCAAAGTTCAAGTTTTAGATATAATTGTATTAAAATTTTGTCTTTAAATATTTGTTTTGATAAACTTGAGTGTTTAGGTTGTTTCTATGATATTATACTTTTTTGTCTGTCTAAATTTTATGATATTCTATTTTTATCATTAAACTAAATTAGAAACTAATTTTACATGAAATTTGAGTTGTATATACACAAAATACATATATACACTATCTATATATGTATTTTTTTATGATTTTTTTATTATTACTTTTAATAAATTAAACTATTTTACAGCAGAATAAATAACAAAAATTATAAAAGCATTATGTTATAATTTGTGCATTACCCGAATCATTGACTAGTTGATCATGAAATAGTTTTCTTGAATACCATTACCCAATTTCTAAGGCTTCATAGTATGATATAACTTAGCTCGAAAATTTCCAATCCATAATTATTTCAATTAAGAATTCTGTTACAAATAAGCAAATGATTTGAACATCATGTTGTGTAAAATTTCTCTTCGAATAACCCCTGATTTGCGCTCTTTTGCAAGAAGGGCTATCAAAATTGTATGATCCCAAAACCAAAGGAAAAATGTATACCACATATGTTTATCCTGCTCATTTAACGTTGCAGTATTCTATGAATAAACTCAGCTCAGTTCACTACGTTGAAGCTGTGAAAGAAAATGCATCATGAGTTTACATTTTCAGCACATCTCATAACAGCATTGCCATATGTAATATGGTTAACCAATGAGGATTGTTCGTTGGAATTGAAACTTGGAACATATAGATGATGTCCAAAACCATATCACTAGTAATCTATGATAAAATTGCTTGAATTGTGTTTTATGCTAAGCAAGGACTTTGCACATTTAAAGCTTATAGCTTTTGCATAAGATTGACGTAGTGGAAGAGTGAAAACAATGAATTAATTTTCATTAAATCATGCATGGCTGCCGAACACTAATTTTTTATAACTTGTAATTCACAATTTCAAGAAATAGGCATCAAAATTCAAAGAATTTTGGGAATTGAAGGGAATTCAAAATTTTCTTAATAACCAATAACAAGGCCAAAAGTCATTAACACAACTTAAATAGGGGGAAAAAACCCTAAATAAAAGAATCCCAAACAAAATAGGAAAAGGAAACCCTAAAACAACTAAAATAGAAAATTGCCAGTTTGGAGGCTTAAACGATAAAATTTGCCTAAAAAATAATGGAACTCACAAGCAAAGCTTGTGATTTGGAATCGTTGGGCCAATTCCAATCAAATTGGGCTCATGTTACACCAAAATCTGAAACTCTAAAGTTGCTAAAAATTATAAAAATGCCACTAGTGCAATTTTTCATAATTTTCCATAAATCGAATTGCAATCTCTTAAATGCCCACATCATTCTCCCTAGGGTGGACAGAATTTGCCCATGAATCAGACTCTTCTGAAGAATCACCTGTATAGGGAATCAAGTGCTTAACATTAAAAACATTCATAGTACGAATGTGGCTAGGCAATTTCAAACAGTAGCCATTAGGATTGATCTTCTCAATGACTTCCACTGGTCCAATCTTATTGGCAGACAACTTATTATATTCACCTACAGGAAATCTCTCCTTGGTAAGGACAACCCACACATAATCCCCCACATCGAACTCAATAAGCCGCCTTTTCTTGTCAATAATTTGTTTATACTTAAAGGCAGCTTAGATCAAATTGTCATAGGCAGTCTATAACCTCTTGTAATCCACTAACAAAATCCTCTGCCTTTCCATGAACCCACATTTTTTCTAGAAGAGGAATTAAATCCAATGGTCCTCTTGGTACCACAGAATACACTACAGTAAAAGGGCTAAACCTAGTGCTCCGAATAAATGCAAAATTATAAGTGAACTCTGCTTGACATAGCTTCTGATCCTAGCTCTTCACATGTTCACCTACTAAACACCTCAGCAAATTCCCTAAAGATTGATTCACCACCTTAGTTTGCCCATTTATTTGTAGGTGATAGGCACTACTGAAATTAAGCTGTGTATTCACCATTTTCCATAAGCTGCACCAAAATTGACTAAGAAACCTGGTATCTCAGTCATACACAATAAACATAGACAACCCATGCAGTCTATAAATTTTCTTAAAGAACAATTGAGTAACATGAACAACATCTGTAGTTTTCTTACATGGAACAAAGTGCACCATTTTTAAAAACCGATTAACCAGCATAAATATAGAATCATTACCTCATTATGTGCATGGTAATCCTTGCACAAAGTCCATACTAAGCTCCACCCAAGGCTGCGAAGGAACTAGCAAGGGCATATATAAACCTGCATTGGATGTTATCCCTTTAAAAACCTGACAAAATCGCTGCACCAGTTTTTCCACTTCTTTGCAAATGGTAAGCCAGTAATACCGAGCGTGCACTAATTGTATGATCATGTCTCATCCTGAATGTCCTACACCATGTAATTCCTTAATAATCTTCAAACGCAAACTGCAATCAGGGACATATAGCTGATTTCCTTTAAATAAAAATCCTTCTTGTAACAGAAAATCTGTCCTTTCCCTTGCTCTAACCTTAGCCACAATATTAGAAAAATATGGGTCAATCTCAAGTAATTCTATAAAGGAGTCAAAACTAGGTACCTCAATGGACATTTAAGCTAACAAACTCTTTCACCTGCTTAACGCATTAGCCACTTTATTATTCATACCCAACTTATGCTTCACCACAAAGGTAAATCTCTAAAGGTAAGTGACCCAATTAGCATGTCTTGCAGAAATTTTATCCTACCTGTGTAAATGCTTCAATGCCTCATGATCTGTATACAAGATAAACTCCCTCTGAAATAAATAGTGACACCAATGTTTAAATGCCTGAACCACAATATAGAATTTGACATTATAGGTGCTATATCGCAATCTAGGCCTCGATAACTTCTCATTGAAATACGCTACTGGCTTATTGTTTTAACTTAGAACAACCCCAATTCCCACCTTAGAAGCATATAAATGTAACTCAAAAGGTTGATGAAAATCAGGGAACACTACAATGGGAGCTGTAGTAAGGCATTGTTTGATAAACTCAAATGCTTTTCTGCCTCATATGTCCATACAAATCTTCCCACCTGCTTCATATAGTCAATGATAGGCGCCTTTATGCTGCTAAAATATGGAATAAAATGCCTATAAAATGAGGCTAACCCATGGAAACTCCTCACTTCAGTAATGGTAGTAGGTTTTGGCCAACATCTCATAGCCTTTACCTTCAATTCATCTACCTACAATCCTTTACCTGACACCACATAGCCAAGAAACAACACACTGGCAACAAAAAAAATACACATTTCTTAATGGTTGCATAGAACTTCTCCCTACGCAGCACAGTAGGGAAATCTCACAACTGACTAAGGTGCTCGTATGGGCTAGTACTATAAATTAAAATATCATTAAAGTACGCAACAATGCACTTACTAATGAAAGGTCTCAAAATCTGATTCGTAACACCCATGAAAGTGCTTGGTGCATTTTATAGCCCAAATGACATATCTAGCCACTTATACAATCCCTCCTTTATTTTGAAGGTTGTTTACCATTCATCACTAGCTCAAATTCGAATTTAATGATAGCCACTTTTTAGATCCAATTTGGTAAAAATCTTGGCCCCACTAAACTGATCAAGTAAGTCATCCAGTCTAGGAATAAGAAAGCGATACCTAATAGTTATTTTGTTAATGGCCTGGCTATCAATGCACATCTGCTAAGAACCATCCTTCTTTGGTGTTAGCAGGGCTAGTATAGCACATGGACTTAAGCTTTCCCGAATGTACCCTCTTGCTGGTAACTCTTCAACTTGCCTTATTAATTCTTCATGCTTAGTAGGACTCATCCTATAGTGTGGTTGATTCGGCAAGGCTGCACCTAGTTCAAGGTCAATTTGGTGTTGGATATCCCTCATAGAAGGCAACCCTTTAAGTAATTCTTATGAAAATAAATCACTGAACTCTTCTAAAAGTGGTAGAACTACATTAAGAACTACTACCTCCTTATCAACCATCTTCCTAAGAAGGACATAAATAACTTTAGATTTTTGCACTACCCTGTCAAATTATGCCAGGGTTAATAAACTCACACCACCCTTGTTGTCTTCTTACACCTGCTTAGGCTGATCACGATCCTTATTAGGCACTAACACAATCCTCACACCCTCAAATATGAAACTGTAGGTATTATTCTTACTGTTATGAGCTACGTCTCTATCAAATTTCTATGGCTGTCCTAAAAATAAATGACATGCATCCATGACTATCACATCAAACTAAACGTCATCCTTATATTTTGCCCCGATAGAAAAGGAAACCAAGGCACGCTTTGACACTGTTACTTCACCCCTTTTTTCAGCCATGCCAACTTGTAAGGCTTAGGATGCTTTATAGTTGGAGTCCCTAATTTTTGGACTGCCTCTACTATAATTATATTCTCACAGCTACCTCAATCAATCATAAATCTACATACTTTGCCTTGATAGTGAAGGTGGACTGAAAAATATTATTTGATAGCCAATATTGTTGGTAGCTCTAGGTGTTAGATAGGATCTTCACACAACCAAAGCAACCCCTACATCACCAGTCATGATCTCCTCATCAACAGAATCTAGATCAAATACTAGGTCACTAGTTAGGTCAACTATATCCTCATTTTCATACTGCTCATCTGCCTCAACAAATAACACTCTTTTTCCTTTCTTCTTATATTCAAACTGCCCATGACCCACTTCTCCATAAGCAAAATACTTAATACTACTACTCAAACTAACCTTCTATGCACTACCCCGGCTTTGTTCACAACACTTTCTTGGGTCATTCCACCAGTTGCACGATTCACAATGCCACAGCCTCCTGCACTCCTGAATCTAAAGGCTTGCATAAAACTACATGTTCATCACTTCTTAATCTGTAATGCCCATTGGTGCACTATAAAAATAGACATAAGGTCAAACATGTTGACTATCTCTATAATTTCTTCCCTTAACCCTCCAATATACCAAGTGACCAATTGGTCCTTTGTATCATGCACATCATTATGAGCAATCAATTGATAAAATTTAGTGGTATAATCATCAACTGAATAATTACCTTGTCTTAAATTCTACAGACGTTGATACATCAAATGTTGATAATTAAAGGGAAGAAATGCAGCTCGCATATGCTTATTCATCTTCTCCTAAGTCATAATTTTTTACTTCCCCAATTGAACTCGCATCTGTTTAACTTGTTGCCACCAAGCCATGGCTCGATCTCAAAATCTCGTGGCCACCAATGGCACTCGTTGGCCTTTAAGTGCTCCTTTGAATTCCAAGATCTCCTTTGCCCTGGACAACCAATCTAGGAATTCTTCTGGTTGTAAGGTTTTATAAAATTTAGGGATTTTAGTTTGCATACCTACCTCCCACTATCTCTAATCATCATTCTTAGCATGCTGCCATGGACACTTACATCATCAAGGTCATCACCATAACCGTCTTCATCATCAGCAGCAAAAGGGTTGATATGATCATCCATATTAGGGATCTGGCACTGATTTGGCTGCCCTTTTTCTAATTGGCCAACAGCTCACCCATCCTCTCTATGAGCTGTTCCATAAGGGTGTCAAACGATTGATCAATATGCTCTACTCACTGCTCAAGTCGACGTAGGTCATCATATTCATACACCTCTTCTACACGTTGTAGTTATGGTTGCTATTGTTCTTGTCTACAAGACATCTTGTTCGAGGATCATAGCTCTAATACCAAACTGACATAGCGGAAGAGTGAAAATAATGAATTAATGTTAGTTGAATTACGCACGACTATCGAACACTAATCTTATATAACTTATAATTCATAATTTCAAGAAATAGACATCAAAATTTAAAGAATTTTGGGAATTTAAGGGAATTCAAAATTTTATTAATAACCAACAACACGACCAAAAGTCATTAACATAGCTTAAATAGGGAAGAAAAACCCTAAACAAAAGAATCCCAAACAAAATAGGAAAAGGAAACCTTAAAACAACCAAAACAGAAAGTTGCATATTTGGAGGCCTAAACTTTGGAATTTGCCCAAAAAATAGTGGAGACCATAAGCAAAGCTAGTGACTTGGAATCGTTGGGCTGATTCCAACTAAATTGGGCTCTTGTCGCCCCAAAATATGAAGCTCCAAAGTTGTTAAAAATTATAAAAATGCCACTAGTGCAATTTTTCATAGTTTCCCATAAATCGAATTACAATCTCTTCAATGCCTACATCAAATATGTCAATCCTTATTTAGTAGGAAAACTTCACATCCAAATTCCAGCTAAAAGACTACTAAAGACGGAGTGACATACACTAGATACAATGCACGACACTGCCATTAGTGGGATTCCAAAGTGCTAAGTTGCTAGAACCACTCTAAGCACTGAGTTCTGCAACATAAACATAAAAGTCAAAATATTAAAGGCGTAATACATACGTGGCCCCTTATACTTGTTACTTTTTGTCAGTTTGACACCTCAACTTATAGTTTTGCCATTTTAACACTTAAACTTAGTTAAAATGTAATTTAGAAACCACTGTTAGCACACATCTCATAGAATAAAGAATCATTATGTGTCATATCATAAGGGTTTGACTGAAAAAAAAACTACAAGTAGAGGTGTCAAATTGATAAAAAGTGACAAATACGGGAGGTGATAAATGCATTATGTCTTTATATTAGTGAAAACTAGTACATTTTAGCCAAATTTAGGAGTCAAAATGGGAAAACTATAAGTTAAGGTGTCAAATTGACAAAAAGTGAGAAGTATAAGGGCCATGTATATATTATGCCAATATCAAGCTTTATTGTGTTACATGGATCAGTTCCTATATTAGATGCATCATTGAGTTCATGAAAAGAGATATGTTCATGCCTACGATCCTGAATTAGGGCAGAATTTAGGGATTCAACTAAAATAATAATATACTTACATTCCAACCTCAATAGAGATGGTCCGTGAAGATGCTAATTAATTCCAAGCATTCTTGAAAGCACATAGCTAAAGAAAAACCCAAATGCATGGAGTAAAGAGGCAACAAGCACTACTTGTTGACTATATATGAGGATTACTAAAGCACTCTGGGCAATTACATTTCCATATAAAATAGCAACAGTTCCCACAGGAATTGGCGACATTAGGGGTGATATGAATTTAACTAAGCCTTGGCAATATTCATTTAAAAATGCACTAGCCAGAACTGGAAAAAACACAACCTGCATCGAGAACAAAGGAATTGCCATATTGCAATTGATATTAACAATGAGAAGTCAACACCAATCAAGGTAAAAGCTACAAATAAGGTTGATATTAGTAATCCAATCGCATCGACAACAACATATTGCCCGACCAGTTTGGCTGTGAGAAATGGGGTCATGACTTGCAAAATGAATAATAATTGGATAATTTATTTTGGCAATAGAGAGGCAGTACACCAGGATTTGGCCAACACTAATAATTTGCTTTAGCAAAAAGGGGCTAGGGTAACTTAAAACTTCATTTTCTTCTAGACGAATTAATTGAATTCCACAGCAGCCTTTAGATGTTGTATATGAAAGCAAAAAGACATTGTCCAAGTGTTAGGTTAATTGCATAGGAGGTTAACAAACTTTACATTAAATTTCATTTTGGTTCTAAAGCTTTAATTTATATCTTTTTGGTAACAAAATATTGATTTTATACATACAAAAGTCACCCAAAATAATTTTAGCTAATTTAGATTATGTGATATACTAGAGTTACTAAATTACAGTCCAACTCAACAAAAATTATGATATAATATTGTCATGTCACCTTATTCATAAGACTATTAGCCATAATTTTATTTTACTTTATTATTTGTTTTACACTTAACCTTATAAAATTATGATCAATAGTCCCTGAAGAAGGTGACGTGATAGTGAAATTATGATCAACAATCTCATAAAAAAGGTGACGTGATAATGCAAATTTTTATTGAGTTGGACTATAATATGACAACTTCAGTGTACCACGTCAACTAAATTAGTTAGAATTATTTGATGTGACTTTTTAGTATAATTAAAATCAATGTTTTTTAATAAAAAAATACAAATTAAAGTTATGGAACTAAAATAAAATTTAGTGTAAAATTTGATAACCTCATATATAATTTACTCTCCAAGTGTTTTAAGCAAGTAATATTACCTTTAAAGAAATAATTGCTAAACTCTTCATAAGTAACAGAAGATGAATATAGGCTTAGATAGTAATATTGGTTACCAACCACAGCTGTTAAAGTGCTTATTACTGTCATCAACATTGAAAGTGCCACATTTCCATTGTAAGAAAAGAACAAAATCAATAAAAAAAACTTAAAGAAGAGAAAATTGATAAATTGAGAATTCCATATCATGTAATGTTGGTTATAATGTTACTTGCAGTTCTTACAAATTATATATTGGCATCAAGGAAGAATAACAAGAAATAGAAATGTATTATTTGTATAAACTACCAAATAGGCATACCATTGGGGCAACAACCAACCAAAATTAAACCGGCTGTATAATGTGATGGTAGATTCAAGATCTTGCTTACCAGAAACCCTAAAAATGACATCACCTGAGACCAAAGACCAATTAAATTATTACTATAGTATGATAGAAGCCGAACCTGAAAAGACCTTTAATAACTATTTTAAATATAGCCTATTGATGTAAAAATTCAAACCTTTACAACTTTTAATAATTTTACCCTAATTTTATAATTTTGGCAAAAAATGTCCTGATTATGATGATGTAGATCTTATAAAAAGTCAATGTAGACAACGGGGTTTAAAATGCATTTAAGATTTTAGTAATTGCAATATTGTTTGAGCTCAGGGCTCTAAAGAACATACTACTATATTATAAAAACATAGCGTGGAGATGAGGACTCACCACCCAAGGTAATAACTAGGATAATTCGAAGGTGGTGGTAACTTGATTCTCTAAAAGAAAGTTAGCACCATAACTAGGAGATTCTGAATACGGAATACCAACTTGTCTTAATCTTGTGTTCATTTATAATTACTTTATGAATTACTATTTTATTCTCTAATTACATGCAATTTCATTTTAAACCCTGATTATCATTCATCTAGCCCAAGGCAAATAGTCATGAAATGGCACATAAAAATTGCATTTATATAGCGAGATGTCCCTAAATTAGTCTAAACTATATTAATTTTAATTAGATTAGCTAAGTCTATATATGTTTTATTTACAAGTGAAATGGAACTAAAGGTGGGCCTACATTTTAATTAAAGTAGTGAACTAAGTCTACTTTTAATTCTAAAAAAATGAGTCTAAGTTTATTAATTTATATGGAAATGAATCGGATTGGGTTTGAGTTAATGGGCCTAGTTCTTATTAATTTTAATTTAAGTGAAAAATGGGCCTAAGTCTATTTATTTTTAAAAGAATGCTTTATGGGCTGAGTTAAGTCTAAGTTAATTTTAATTAAACTAAAGTGAGCCTAAATCTAAATTAACCTAATGGGCCTAAATTGATTTTAAATTTAATTAAAAAGAAAATTTCACCCAGTAGCCCATTTGACCACTTCAATTTCATTTATGGCCTGGCCCAATTATTTTTTTCATTTATATTTTTTAACTTTTCAATTTTAGCATTCTTTTCATGTTTTCTTTATGTTCTAGGTTTAGTGCACTTTTTTGCATTTTGATTTTATTGTATGCAGAGGTGATTTTCTTCAACATCATGGTCTTTCAGTTTTTTGATAGTTTCTTAGTTTCTTTATTTTTTGAACTTCATTTCTTCTCATTATCGGCGTCATTTTCATTTCTTAGCTTTTAGTTTGGGTTAAATTCTTAGAAATGGGTAAAGTTAGTACTCGTTCTTCCTGTAGTTTAGAGAAAGGTATTTTTCCTTCTCCTTCGTCGATTAAGAAGAATGTCACTTGTTCTTCATTATTTGTAAATAAGAGTAAAGGTAAATTTTTAAAGAAGAGGAAGTATGCTGCTAAAGTTTCTAAGAAGAAGCAGTTGAGGTTTGATGAAGAAGCTTCAAAGGGAGTTGATGTTTCCTTTAAGGTACTATTTATTATTATTATTATTAATTTTATTTTTGTTGATTTTTCTTTATAATAGTTATAAATCAAAGATAAAATTTTGTTGATTGTTGTTGTTATTATTAATTTTGTTCGTTGATGTTTCCCTTGCTAATATCATTCATCTAGCCTAAGGCAACTAGTCATGAAATGGCATATAAAAATTGCATTCATATAGTGAGACATCCGTAAATTAATCTAAACCATGTCAATTTTAATTAGGTTAGCTAATATATATTTTATTTACAAGTGAAATGGAACTAAAGGTGGGCCTACATTTTAATTAAAGTAGTGAACTAAGTCTACTTTTTAATTCTAAAAAAATGAGTCTAAGTCTATTAATTTTTATGGAAATGAATTGGATTGGGTTTGAGTTAATGGGCCTAGTTTTAATTAATTTTTATTTAAGTGAAAAATGGGCCTAGTCTATTTATTTTTAAAAGAAATGCTTTATAGGCTGAGTTAAGTCTAAGTTAATTTTAATTAAACTAAAGTGAGCCTAAATCTAAATTAACCTAATGGACCTAAATTGATTTTAAAGTTAATTAAAGAGGAAATTTCACCCAGTAGCGCATTTGACCACTTTAATTTTATTTGTGGCCCAACCTAATTATTTTTTTCATTTATGTTTTTTGGCTTTTCAATTTTAGCATTCGTTTAATCTTTTCTTTATGTTCTTGGTTTAGCACACTTTTTTGCATTTTGATTTTATTGCATGCAGAGGCGATTTTCTTCAACATCGTGGTCTTTCAGTTTTTTGACAGTTTCTTAGTTTCTTTATTTTTTGAACTTCATTTCTTCTCATTATCGGCATCATTTTCATTTCTTAGCTTTCAGTTTGGGTTAAATTCTTAGAAATGGGTAAAGTTAGTACTCGTTCTTCTTGTAGTTTAGAGAAAGGTGTTTCTTCTTCTCCTTCATCGATTAAAAAGAATGTCACTCATTCTTCATTGTCTGTGAAGAAAAGTAAAGGTAAATTTTTGAAGAAGAGGAAGCATGCTGCTAAAGTTTCTAAGAAGAAGGAGTTAGGATTTGATGAAAAAGCTTCGAAGGGAGTTGATGTTTCCTTTAAGGTACTGTTTATTATTATTATTAATTTTTCTTTTGTTGATTTTTCTTTATAATAGTTATAAATCAAAGATAAATTTTTGTTGATTGTTGTTGTTGTTGTTTTAAATTTTGTTTGTTGACTTTTTCCTTGCTAATTTTTATAAAATTGTGTTTTATTTTTCTTTTAACAGTTATTATATCTTTTATAATGTTAATTTGTATTGGTTTTTTTGTTAATTTTTAAATTTTTTCAGTTTTAATGTTTTTTCTCTTTTTTTTTCAAAAATTTGAATATTTCATCAAACCTGAAGCCCGTTTTAAGAGCAGAGTATGTACAAACATGAATGATAATGTGATTATGAAGATAGAGGACCATTTAATTGAAAATCAACTAAAGATGTATGGAAGTACCTATTTTGGGCACTTTTTGGATCTAAAGGAATTAAAACTTCAAGGTCAAGTTGTGCATTGCCTATTGTTAAGGGAGGTTAGTTATCCTGCTAATGATGAGATTTGGTTTTGTACTTGTGGTTCTAATATGAGGTTTTCTGTTAGTGAGTTTGGCATTATTACTGGTCTTAAATGTGCTGATGATTTTGATAAAAGTAATATTACTAAATATGAGAAGAATACTTTGATTAAAAAAATATTTTGATGGTGTTGATAAAGTTAAGAGGGAAGCTATTCAAGAATGTTTTTTTTTTTGGGAAATTTTGAATCTGATGAAGACGCTGTGAAGATTGTAGTGCTTTATTTTGTAATGATGTATTTTTTTACATCACCAAAGGATAAATTTTTTATTAAAGAATATCTTGACATTATGGATGCGAGATTGTTTAATGAATATTATTGGAGCAGAGATGTTTTTTTTCTTTTACTCTGGAATCTATGAAAGGAAAGATGTTGAGGCTTCATAAGAAAAGGGTTGTTTATTATTATTATAGGCTTAATGGCTTTCCATTAGCTCTTCAAGTTTGGTTTTATGAATGTTGTGGGTATTGCCAAAATGTGTTAGCTTATCATGGGGGTTTTATAATTCCTCATATGTTGAAATGGCATACATATATTATTCTGAGTTTTGAGAAGCTTAATTCTGAGATTCACAGTTTAGATTCTTCTCAGGTAATTTTTTTTTAGATTTTTGTTGTTTTTGGTTTATATTTTTTGAAATCTTAATTTTTTTAAAATTTTGTTTGTTATTTTTTTATAGTTAAAGTTGAGTAATATTGTTCCTTCTGCTGCTAAACTTCAAAAGTTCAATTTGGGTTGATTTTTCTCCAAAGAAAATGATGAAAATTGAAGTCTTTTGGTGTTCGTGATGATACGAAAGCTTCTGTTGAAGCTGATGACAATGCATATGATTTTGAGTCAGCACCTGTTTTTCATAAATCAAAAAAGGTTCTGAAGTCTACTTCCAAAAAGGATGCATCTGGTGCTCAATCCTCTGGTTCTGTTAGTGATTATGCTTTGATGAAGAAAATTGATGATTTTTCTAACAAGTTTGACAAAGAAATTTTTCATTGAAGAGTTACTTTGATGAGAAGCTTTCTATTTTAGATGCAAAGTTAGATAAAATTCTTGAAAAGAAGTTGAAGTCTACTTTTGATGACTTTACTGTAGTTGTTGATGATGACAATTTAAATGTTGATGAAGGTGTTGTGGATGTTAATGATGTTAAAAAGATGATTTTTTTTATGAGAATTTAAAGGTTGATGAGGAGAAGAAAGAAAGTGAGGTTGAAAAAAATGAATATGAGATTCATTCTCATGGTGATGTTCAAAAGAAGACTAAAGGTGAAGCAGAGATTATTAAGGAAGAAAATATTATAGATGATATTGCTTTAAATGTTAATGTTGATGATGATGTTGCTACTCCTTAGGGTCTTCATTCTGTCATCTCTAACATTTCAGATTCTGAAGATAGGTTTTTGGAAAAGGTTGATACTCTTATTAGTAATTTAGCTAAGATAAATTGTTGTTGTTATTTTTTTTTTCTTTTTGATGATGTTTGTTGATTTTTCTTGATGTATATGTATATATATATATATATATATATATACATTTGTAGGAGTGTGAAGATGTTAATCCAAGTAGGGAGATTATTCCATTTATTCCACTTGGTTCAGTTTATTTTCCATTTGTTTTTGAAACTATGGTTTATTGAACGAGGTTTGCAAAGCCTAGTGTTTTTTTGAAATCTCCATTTCTTGCTGAGTTTGAGTCTGGTGCATGTAAGAAAGAAGAAGTGGAGCCTGCTAAATCTATTATAGGTAGCAAAGAAGCTATTCAACCTTCTAAAACTTCTTTTTCAAGTTGTCAATTTAATGAGAATGTTGAGGATGGTCCAAGTTATGAAGTTCTTTGTGTTTTTAACGCTTGGATTGATCAAAGACTATTGAAGTGGAAGAATAAAAAGTAATTCTATATGTCTTTTTATTTTATTTAATATTTGATTTTATGTGTATTATTTTTATTTATGATATTCTAATTGTTTTTTGTTAGATCAAATGTTAAATACATTGAGAAACATGAGAAGATTGATCTTGGGTTCAACTTTGTTGTTGTTGTTATATGTTCAAAAACTTGGTTTCATTCCTTATGCTACATTGGGGAGCTTATTTCTGACACTATATGTTTTTTTTGTTGTTTTTAATTTTTTTGTTTATAATTATTATTGTTTTTTTTTTAAATTTTGCAGTATCTTGATGTCATTTTTTACTACTTAAAAAAGAAGGCTAATTTCTCTCCAAACTCTATTATTTTGTTCATTATAGTAGATACATAGTTTGATCAGGCTATTCAGAGAATTTTTTTTTTATTTTTTAAAGTAAAAGGATTTTAGATTTAGTTTTGAAAAATTGGTTACTCAGTAAATTTTAGGTGAAACTATTCTTTATCCTAAGCCTTGGGTTAATATTGATGATATCTTGTTTTCAATTCATATACATTCTTAATAGTATTGGGTTCTTAGTAGGCTGAACATTATGGACCGTTGTTTTTATGTGTATAATTCTTTGAGGTCTGCTAATGGAGATGCTCTTGTTCTTGAAGTTGTGAAGAATTGCAATGTGATGAAAAGCTTGATTTTTTTATTAATCATAGAGATATTGATCATGATGTTGGACCATATGCAAATAAGAGGGCTTTAGATTCTTTTAGTATTCAAATGGTTGATGATTTGCCACAATAGACTACATCGTAAGATTTTATTAATATTTTCTTATTTTTCTCTTTGGTTTTTTTCTTTATTTATTTTTTAATGCTCTTTGTTGTGGTTGTGGAGCCTTTGTTACTGCTTATGCTGAATATTTAGCTTATGAAAATAAAATTGGAAATAATTTTGATGTTGAAGTTTACCGAAGTAGGCTTGCATATTCTCTCTATACTTATGGTATGAAGAAGGTTTAAGGTGAAATTGTTAGTGATTCATACTTTGAAGGTGAAAAAGAGAAGGAGATTGAAGAAGTGAATGTTGAAGATTGAAGAAGTGAATGTTGAACTTTTTGTTGTTTAATTTTTTTTTTATACACAATTTAGTTTTATGTTTTAAATGTTTTTAAATACAGTGTACAATTATTATTGTTAATATAGTATGGTTCTTCTTTATTTCTTTGTTTACTTTGTTGTTTAATGTTATTTATTTTTGTTGATTATTGTTGATTTTCCATTCCAACAACTAAAAAAAATTTTATAAAACTTTTTGTAATATAAGAGAATAATAATTAACCTTAAAAAATTTTAATAGTGAAGAATATTTTTATAATTTTTTGCTATTTTTGTTTTTGTTTTTTTGTTGCATTTGTTGATTTATGTTTATTTTTGTTAGTTTGTGTTTTTTTTTCTATCTGTAATTGATATAAAAATGTTAAAAATGAATAATAAAATGATAATTGTTTTAAAAATTAAGTAATAATGATTAAGGTTGATAATATTTTGTAGTTTTGTGTTGTTCTTTTGTTGTTTTACTTTTGTTTAATTTTGTTTATTCTTGTTTATTTTGTTGATTTTTTTAAGAAAATATTAAAAAAATATTTAAATTTGATACAAGCATTGATAATCAATATAAAAAATTAATAAAAAGGACTAATAAGGATAGTTCTTTTGTTATTTACTATTTTTTTGATTTTTGTTTATTTTGTTTAAGAAAATGATAAAACAAATATTTAAATTTGCTACAAGCAATTCATAATTAATTTAAAAAATTAATAAAAGAACTAATTAGGATAGTTCTTTTTTTGTTCTTCTATTACTTTGATTTTGTTTATTTTGATTTATTTTTTTGTCATGCAGTTCAAACTAGTATAAAATTATAACTGAAATAAAATACATTGAATATTTAATCTAAAATAGTTATATTTATTGACCAATAACGATAATCTTTGAATATATCAAAATTTGAAATATTAATATTTACATTTTTAACAAATGATGAACACCAATGTTTTTATTTCTTTATTGTGGCATTTATGCGTGTTTTTCTGTTAACTAAGCTGTCCACATTTTCCGCACTTGTTATGTCTTGTGTATTCCCATGGAGCTTTGATTCTTATTTTCTTTGTTGCTCTTGAATTGGTATGTTCTATGTTGTTTGATTTGGAATTGCATGTACAGTTTCTTCACATGTTGCCAATTATGTTTCCTTTGTGTAGAAATTTGAGCAATACTTAAAAGGATCTTGGTTCATTTGCTTCAAAATTGCAAGTGCATGTGTACATGGTAGTTGATCAATTTGAAATTTGTTACAGTTGCATTTTCTTTCTTGCATGTTCACAATAAATGCTTCGTTGAAGTCATACATAGTGAATATGTTTTCAATTAAAGGTTTGACCTGTTTGTAAGTGAAAATATTACATCATAAAACAATAAAAAAAAGCAACAAAAAATAATAATTACATTAATAGTAATTGAAAAAAGAATTGAAATCGACAAAAATAAACAACAATCAACAAAAATCAACAAAATCAATGAAAAAAAATTAGGCAGAAAATAAAAAAAATAAAAAACGGAAGATTTTATTAAATTTAAGTAAAAAAAAAAAGAAACTGCAAACAACAATTCAACAGCAATTAACAAAAATCAACAAGAATCAACAACAGTAATAATAACAATAATAGTATGAATAATTTAACATGAAGGTTTAGACTTTCTTATAATTCTCATTTATCATATCTTATGGCTTTTTTGCAAGCTTTGTGAATGTTGATATTGTGTTGTTCCTATTTGTATAGCTCCAATCTTGTACCAAATAATAGATATACTTTAATAATGTTGTGATTGGTAGCTCTATAGCTTTTGCAATAATTGAATTGAATGATTCAACTATATTTGAAGTTATTATTAAGTATCTATTGTTGATTGAGAAAGCTTTAGTCCATTTGTGATAGTCAATGTTATAGAGGTATGGCCTAATTCTTTCGTCAATCTTGTCCAAGTCATTTAAATGGTACTCAAATTCTTCAACAGTGTATGCCTTTACTACTAGATAAAATGAATCCTTGATGCATTTTGATTTTTTTTGTAGCTATGCTTAGGGTTATTTAAAAGATGATACATACAAAAACCATGGGGGAAGCTTTAGGGTATATTTCTCTAATTGCTTTATCTATACTTTCATGTCTGTCAGAAACACTGGTAATTTCTTGTCTATAACTAAGTGTTTCTTTTATTTTTGTGAATAACCATTCCCAAGATGCATCAGTTTCGGAGTCAACAATAGAGAAAGCTAGAGGAAAGATTTTACTAGTAGCCTCTTGTGTCGTTACTGAAAGTAATGTGCCACCATACGTTCCTTTCAAAAATGTGCCATCAACCACTACAACAAGTTTGTAATATTTCCATCATTTTATTGATGCATTAAGAGCCATAAAGACATAGAGGAATGATTGGTTACTTTTTGTTTCAATTTGAGCAACTGATCTCAAATTTTTTATCTTCAACATATATAGGAAACTTGGTAGAATTACATAGGATTCGTCTGGTTTGCCTCTTAATATATGAAGTGCCTTTTCTTTTGATCTCTAGGCTTTTAAGTAGCTGATGTTGATCCCATATTCTTCTCTTATTTCTCTGACTATGTCTCCTAGTTTGTATATGGTTTTGATGATGTGATACTTTAATTTTGCACAATCAGCCATTAAAGATGTTGTTGCATGTCTTTAGTCACCCAATCTGATGTCCATGCTGCAGGAGTGGTTGTTGTTGAATTTTTTGACAATAAATTTATCAAAATTTCCATTTCTTATAGCCCTTTTCCTCCAACTGCATTTTTCATCTAAGCATTTTGCAACATACATCTCTCTATTTGATCTTATTATTCTCAACTGAAAGTGGTTGTTGATTGCATAAAACTTTAATGCTTTCTTGAAATCTTGTCTATTGTTATGTATTTTTCCTTCTTCAGGTTCTGTTGTTGTTGCAATGCATATTATTAAAGATTCTTCACTCTTATATTCTGGTTTTTTATCTTTATTTTTGCTTTGTTGATGTAGAATTAAAGCAGTCATCGTGTTTGCATAATGCATAAAATTTGTGGGCTGATTATTTTCTTCTGTATTCGATGAGTTGTGTTCAAAAGCTGACATTTATTGTGCTTGAGATGCTAATTGTTATTGAATTTGCAACATATTGTTGTTATTTAAGCTTTTATCTTGAAAGTGTTTATCAATAACATTGATGTATATGGGAAATTTTATGAAATCTAATTCCTTCTTCTTTAGCTACAAATATAAGAATAGTGTTGCATCATCTTGTATGTTTAAAGGTGGATAACCATCTCTAAACTTATACTGAATGATCATTTCTTGCAATTTTCCATCAATTTGTAGCTAATTTGGTAGTATTTTCATTATTTCTTCAAAGATGCAGTCTGCATGCGTTGTAAATCTAGTACTTCAAAATTAATATAATCCATTACTTCATTCCATCTTCCTTTATGATGAATGAACACTAGAATGATTTCCATTGTGCTTGTTAGAAAAGAAATGAAAAAAATATATTAGAACTGGTTGTTTATTTTTGTTTATTGTTGTTGTTTTTTGTTTAATATCATAGAAAACAATTTAAATCAAGAAAAATAAATGACAATCAACGAATATAAACAGAAGCCAAATAAGTAAAATAATAAATAAGAAGCATGAAAACAATTGAAAAAACATAATCAACAACAATCAATAGAATACAAATAATTTAAATAATAAACAAGAAATAAAACAACAACTAACAAAAATAAACAACAATCAACAAAGATAAACAGAAGTAAAATAACATAAAAAAACTTGAAAAATTTATAAAAAGAAAAAAAATAACAATCAACAAGAATAAACAGAAGCAAAAGAACTAAAATTATATAAAAAAAAGCTTTAAAACACTTGAAAAAACGTAGTAAACAAGAAAAATAAACAAAAATACAAAAATAAACAACTTAAATAAAATGAACGTAATGTACCTGATTTCTTTGTTGATTCGTTAATTTTTCTTTGAAGTTGATGCATATATTGTGTATGTTTGCTGCAAAAGAAGAAATTTCATGAACATGAAAAATACTTGAATCTTCAATAATAAACACGAAAAAGTTGTAGATCTAGTATTCGTTAATTATGTTTGTTATTACAGATGAACTTGAAAATAGTTGCAGATCTTTGAAAATTGATGAAGAAGAGGAAAAATTAATTCAGAAGAGAAATGTTTTTTTGTTCAAGAAACTGAGTTTGTTTAGGAAAATGAAGCTGAGATCACACACGATTTTTGAGCTAGAAGTTGGCAAGCAAGAAGGTCTATTTTTGAAAGAATTAATTTGATAAAAATATTTTTGAAAGATTTTACAGTTAATGGTTTTTTTGAAAGATTTTTTGTTTTTAGTATATTTATGTAAAAACTTCTTAATTAAAACTTAAAATCCAATTAAAAGCCTATTTTAAATGGGTTAATCCTAAAAATGAGCTTGGGGCCCAAAACGTACAAAAATGAACAATAAGCCCAAAAACATAAAACACACCAAAACACTCAAATAAAAAAAATTTAAACAAGAAATTTAATTATTTTTTCTAGAAACCATAATTTGATTTCACACAACCTATTATTAATTTACAACCACCATTGATTTTAATTTAGGTTTTACTAAATAATTCTAATTACTAATTGATTTTAATTCAGAAACAATAAATAGATGATATCACTATTCCCACTATTGGGGCTATTACAATCTACATGAATAAATTAAATACAAACCAAATAAAAGGCAAATGAAACACAAAACATTAACAAAATAACATAGATAATATGAATAAAATAAACCTAAAATCTATATGTAATAACTACATATACAAATACATGGCATTCTATGGATCTTCAATTGATCTGAATAGTACAATCGCATCTCCTTCATGTTTGCTCATCACCATAGCCCAAAAAAAAACTAAAAAAATAAACCATAAAACTAGAACAATGATTAGAAAAGAATGAATAAGGAAAATAATAAAAATGAAACAAGATAAATAAATGAAATAAAAAAGAAAGAAAGAAAAGATAGGATGATGATGCAAATGTTATTTGATTTGCTACTTAGAAAAGGATTGATCGTTGGTTTTAATAGAATAAGTAGAGTTTCTTTTATTTTTCCTTCAAGGCTTACTATTTTATTTTACATGTCAAAAATTTTATAAAGGCTTTCACTATGTGTTTTTTTCTTCTTTGTGTGTTTTCTTTTTTTCTCTCCGTCCTCTCCTTTTTTAAAAATTTCTTTCACATTTAAAACTAGTCCTCTGTAGGATAAAAGCTCCTTATTTATCCTTTCATAAGCTATTAATGGAATGGATAAGATAATTGCATAAGCGATTATCTCGAAAAAAATGAGATAAACTCAAAATAACTAGGATAAATGGGATAAATGCGTTATCTTTGATTTTCTTAAAAATTAATTAAAAAATCAATTTATGACCAATCAAAATTCAAAAAAATAAAAAAATGAGTCAAAACCCTATTGGACTAGTACAATTCTAATCGGAATTGTATATTTTTTTTATTAGAATTTCAATTGAAATTGTATATTTTTTATTGGAATTCCGATCAGAATTGTATATTTTCGATTGAAAATATGGAATTCCGATTGGAATTCTATATTTCTAATTGGAAATATACAATTTTGATCGAAATTCTACATTTATGATTGGAAATGTGGAATTCCAATTAGAATTATACAATTCTGATCCAAAATTTTACAACCTAGCCCTTCTTAAACTTCCTTATATTTTAAATTTGGCCTATAGAAGCAACAAGATTTTGCAATCAAGCCCTTAAAAACTTTGCAATTTAGCTTTGAATTCAAAATTTGAAATTCTCATCATCGGATCCTTTGTCACATCTGCGTATAATGCATCCTAAAATTAAGTGCTTATAGTTGCCCCCCTTTGTCACTATTTTCTTGACAAATTGCAGCAAAACAATATAAGCACATAATTTCAAAATAAAGAGTTTGGATACTCACTTATACTACTTGAAACCCTTTTGTTGTGATTGACTATAGACTTATAATAAATGCTTTAACTGTTGAACAGCTTCAAACCTATTACACTATAATTCTTGTGGAATATCTAGTGAAGTGTGTTTAGGTGAACTTTGCTATATTCCTTGAGGGACATTTTAATAGTGCAATTGTGAATTCTACCATATTCCCTTCCATATGTTTGGTGGTCATGATTTGCACTATATTCCTTATAGAACATTTAGTGATGCAATTATGAATTTTCACTATATTCTCTATGGGATGTCTAGTGACCATGATTTTCACTATATTCCCTTTGGGACATCTAGCGAACATATGCTATAACTAGTGTGCGGTGTTTGGCAGATTGCACTATATTCCCTGTGGGACGTCTAGTGATTGTGAAAGTTGTTATATTCCTTATGGGACATTTAGCAAGATCATAAAAAAGTTTCGCTATATACCCTTTGGGACGTTAATGAAGTAATGAAAAAAAGTGCTATAACTACGGTGTAGTGTCTAGCAAATTATGATTTTAAGAACATGATATAGATCCTGTGGAGTGTCTACCAAGTTATGCATTTGATAATTTATGTTGTAAGTACCGTGTAGTGTACAACACAAAACTGGAATTCATATTGTAGCCACTATGTAGCACACAATGAAATGATTTGGAATTTGCATTATAACTACTATATAGCATATACCAAAGTAAATTTGAAAATTCTCAATTAGAATGATGTATGTAAATACAAAAATTAAATTTTGCAATTAGAATTTATACTTGACTGATAATTTAGAATTTCATATAGACTGGTTGTGTATTCAATAATTTAATAATTCTATAAATTATTAAATTAATAGAGTAATTTTCTTGATTTAATTAGGAATTAATTCCTAATTAAAATGCAATTGCGGACTAAATTGTAAGAAAACTTATGAACCTAAATGCAAACAATCCTTATGGACTAAAGTGGATATTTTTCACTTTATATATTCCTTATCATTGTCTCCTTTTCCTGATCCTTTCTTTTCCGGATCCTTTTTACATCTTCTTCTTATTTTCTTTTTCTTTTTTCACTTTCATTTTCATTTTGATTTTTCCTTTTCAATTACTTCTTGCTCTAATGTTAGATTCTGAATCCGTCTAATCCCATGGCTCACCCACCATGTAGATCATATGGAAGAGCCAACATTCTAGTAGATCCACCTATTTTGGCCCCAGTTTTTCCACAAAATAGTTTAGGACTTTAGGAGGGTGCAACTATCCTTCCTATTACCCGATTACATTTTCACAGGTGTTCAAATATTGATGACGAGGTAACACTTTTACCATTTTCTAGTTTATTATGCAAAGTTTATTTACAAAATTATCAATCAACATAAATTTGATAATATGAAGTAACATAAATTTGCTTAGTCAGTTCCAAATCTTTGATATATACCTTAAACCTAGTGTTATAATCATATTATTTTAAAAAAGTAGTACATAATTCTCTTTAATTAGCCTGAATAGATTTTTCTAACCCATGGCACCAGTTCACAACCATCCCCTTTAAGGATAATATAAATAACTTAGCAACTACTGCTAATAAGGCTTTAGTGGTGCTCATAGTTTTTGTATCCTTGGATCTCTAGTTCCATTAAACTTCTATAATTGGGGCATTTTAATTTTCTTAGGCAATTTATCCCCTTCCATTTGCAACATTTCATCAAAATTAAATGAGTATCCCATGCCTTGTCCTCTTATCAGCTCCTCTATCTTGAACATTTTTTGAGTTAGTGCTTGGATCTGCTTGGACTCATGATCTTGGACAAGTTCAGGTGATTCCCTTTTTGCTTTCTCTGCCATATAATTCTCAACATCCTCATGCTTTACTTTAGCAAGTGGATTTCTAGCAATAGGTTGGTCTCCAACATTATCAATAGGAGTAGGAGCAATAGGTACAGGTGCAGGAGCAGCAGGTGGAGCATTTTCAATAGGTGGAATAGTTACATCACCAGGTGCTTGTTCAATTATAGGTGGTGGAACAAAAACAGCAGATGGCATTAATCCAGCTAAAGCATGTCTCAGTTCATCTTGCATCATGGCTCTCATGTTATCCATCAAAGCTTCCTTAATGTCTTCTAAGGTCCAGTTTCCTCCTTGTCATTGTTCCATCTCTTCTATTTGTTCAGTTGGGGTTAATTCAGCTTCTAAGTAAAGTAGATTCCTTTAAACTTTGAAGGATCTATTTAGCTATTGATTTTGGACTTAATTCAATTCTTACTAGTCTACCACCTTTTTATTCCTAAACACGAGAAGACCTAGATGAATCTATGATGGCTGCAAAACAAAGTGTTAATATGATGCATGAAGCATATGTATGCATGTATGCATGATGCATGTGTCATGCAATAAGTAGTAAGTAACAATCAAGTATACAATATCCTTCCAACCTTATTCCTCCCACACACGTATTTAATGGCGAGTCTCTTTTCCTAGGATTTTTGGTTTTGGTCTTAATATCAATAAGGGATATCAAGAACCAATGAGCATGTCATATCTCTTCAAGCAATAAAAGCATAGAAATAACATTTCTATGTATAATGGTTTAGCCTAATCTTTATTAACCTAGATAGGCCTCAAAAGTATTTGCTTGGGCCTTTATAAATAGAAATACCTTATAGCAACAATCACAAGCAATTTGGGTAAATCCTAAGGGAAATAACTAGGTCATTATATATGGTTAAGTTTGGTAGAAAAGTCAAGGTCCTCTTAGCAATATACCCTCCTTTAGGACTTGAGTTACATGCTAAGGTCAGAGGGGCCCATCATCCTTTGCAAACCCGAGAGAAAACTACCCCCCCTTTAGGACTTGGGTTATAGACTCTAGTAAGATGAGACCGATAATCTCTTTTGGACCGAGTTAAGGCTAAGAGTGATGGTTAGCCAATCTATAACTCCATGAAGCTAATGGAATCATGGAATCACAAACCAATGCCATCAGTTAATAGGGACATGCAAATGAATACAAGAATAAATAATAATTAATAAAATAATTCTAAAGAACACAAGTAGAATCATTATCTTTTATCCTAGTGGAGTTGCCACTATAGATGGCGGGATTTAGTGTGTGTCCAAGATTTTAGCAATCGTTACACTATTTGAACCCAGGGCTCTAGAGAACATATTACTATATCATAAAGACATAACATGGAGATGAGGAGTCGCCACCTAGGGTAATAATTGGGATAATTTGAAGGTGGTGGTAACTCGATTCTTTAAAAGAAAGTTAGCACCATAACCAAAAGATTATGGGTATGGAATACCGACTTTTCTTAGTCTCGTGTTCATTTAAAATTACTTTATGAATTGCAATTTTATTCTTTAATTACATGTAATTTCATTTTAAACCCTAATTATCATTCTTCTAGCCCAAGGCAACTAGTCATGAAATGGCACATAAAAATTACATTTGTATAGAGAGACGTCACTAAATTAGTCTAAATTATGTTAATTTTAATTAGGTTAGATAAGTCTATATGTTTTTATTTACAAGTGAAATGGAACTAAAGGTTGGCCTATATTTTCATTAAAGTAGTGAACTAAGTCTACTTTTTAATTATAAAAAAAAGTCTACGTCTATTAATTTTTATGGAAATGAATTGGATTGGGTTTGAGTTAATGGGCCTAGTTCTAATTAATTTTTAATTTAAGCAAAAAATGGGCCAAAGTCTATTTATTTTTAAAAGAAATGCTTTTTGGGCTGAGCTAAGTCTAAGTTAATTTTAATTAAACTAAAGTGAGCCTAAATTTAAATTAACCTAATGGTTCTAAATTGATTTTAAAGTTAATTAAAACCTAAAATCCAATCAAAAGCCTGTATTAAATAGATTAATCCTAAATGTGGGTGTAGATGGCAAGGTTTAGTGCGCGCCTAAGATTTTAACAACATGACACTATTTAGGCTCAAGGCCTTAGGGAACACACTACTATGCCACAAAGTTATAGTGTGGAGAAGAGGAGTCGCCACCCATGGTAATAACTAGGATAATTCAATTGGTGGTACTCGATTCTCTAAAAGAAAGTTAGCACCACAACCAGGAGATTCTGGGAATGGAATACTAACTTCTTTTAGTCTCATGTTCATTTAGAATTACTTTAAAAATTATTACTTCATTCTCTAATTACATGCAATTTTATTAAACCCTATTTGAACATCCATCTAACCCGAAGGCATCTAGTCAATAAAATTACACATAAAAATGCATTCAAGCATGTCATTCCTAAGTCTAAACTAAGTTAATTTTAATGAAAGTTAGCTAGATTTACATTTTTTATTTACAAGTGAAATAGACTAAAGGTGGGCCTACATTTTAATTAGTGAGCTTAAGTCTATTTGTTTCAATTATCTACAGGGAATGGGCTTAAGTCTATAAAATTTTAAAGGAAAAGTTGAATTAGTGGGCCTAAGTCTATTTATTTTAAAAGTAATGAAATTAAATGGGCTGAGCTAAATCTAAATAAATTAATTTTAATTAACTAAGAAATGGGCTTAAAGTCTAATTAACCTAAAATAGGCCTACATTGGTTATAATTAATTAATTAACTTAAACCATTTCTAAACCTATTTTAAGTGAATTGGACCTAATGGTGGGCTTGGGGCCGAAAAGGATAGAAACAAAAAAAAAACAAGCCTAAAACAATTAAAACATAAAAAAAGATCAAACGTACATTTTTTATGATTTTCTAAAAACCCTAAATCAATTTCATAAACCCTAATTAACTACTGCCATCATTGATTTTAATGAGGTTTTACCAAGTGAAAGCCTAATTACTAATCAATTTTAGTGTAGAGAATAAGAATTCCACTATTTTCCCACTATTAGGGCTATTACAACCTACATTACAAAGAATTAAAAGAAAATTAATTACAACCTAGAAACAATAGATGGAAAATAACATAGAGAAATAAAAAAATCCTAAATTCTGCGGTGTTTCATAAGTTTTGATCTATGGCATTCCATGGATTCTTCAAGATTACTATTCAAATACTACACCATAACCAATCCTCATTCCCAGAGCACTAAAGAGTAAAAGCCAAAAAAAGACAAAAGAATAAAATTTTGATCAGTAATGAACTCAATAATTAAAACAAAGAGATTAAATTAAAAGAAAAGAGAAGCAAAGAAGTGAAAAGGATATTGTGCAAATGCAGTTAAATGGCCCCTTAAATTGTGATTTTCACCATTTGGAATTGACTCTATTGCTTTTCTTCTTGATTTCCTAGACTTTGAAAAAACATATATTTTCTTCCCTTTGAAATCCTACAGTAGAAGGTTTTTTTTCTTTCTATGTGAATTTTTCTCTCAAAATTTTTCAAAACCCTAGCCTCTCTCTAGAACACGACTCCCTCTCTTTATCACTTCCCTTTCCTTTTATCCTTAGCTAATAACTCTTGTGTGATCACAAAACTGCTAACCTCTCATGTGATCATAGGAGAGGCTATTCTTTTCAAAATCAAAAATTAGGATAAAAGGATATTACACGTACTGTACATGAAAAGTATTAAAATTAGTTTCTTTATTAAAATAAACCAATTTTAGACCAATCAGAGAACAAAAACACTTTAAAAATTTGAATATATTGAAAAAAGCAAAAATGCTCCATAATGTTGATCGGCATTTGGCAAATGCCGACTGGCATTTTGCTTATGCGATCCCGAAAAATTTATAACATTTTGAAAAAAACTTCTAAAATCAGGATTTTGCTTTTAGGTCCAAAAAACACTAAATTTTAGTCCTTGAAATCTCAAATTTCAACACTAGAGATCAATTTCTCGATTAATTTTTCATTATAGGGGCTTTTATCGTACTATGCATAATTGCATCATAAAATTGGGTGCTTACAGTTGCCCACCTTTGTCGCTGTTTTTTTGAAAAATTGTGGCAAAGCAGTAGAAGTACACAATTTTGAAGGAAATAATTAGGATACTTAGTTATATCCTAATTGACAGATTGATGCTTAAATTGCTATGCAATTTTAAGCAAATGTAGTGTTTAACAAGTTTCACTATATTTCCTATAGAACGTCTAGTGAACTTTATGCAAATGAATTTCGCTATATTCCATGAGGGACGTTTAGCGATTTGAAAATATGAAGAAGTGCTATAGTTCTTGTGGAACATCTAACAACAATACCATAACTAGTATGTAGTGTCTGGCGAATTGCACTATATTCTCTTTAGGACGTCTAGTGATAATGAAATTTTGTTATATTCCCTATGGGAAATCTAAAGATGTACATTAAATTCCTTGTGGAATGTTTAGTGATGTACACTATATTCCCTATGGGACATCTAGTGAAAATGAGTTTCGTTATATTTCCTGTGAGATGTCTAACGATGATTTTTTTAAAAATGCTGTAACTATAGTATAGCTACTAACAAAAGTGCAACTTTCAAATTTGCTATAGATCTCATGAAACATCTAGCAAATTATGAATTTAGTAACTTATGTCATAACTGCTATGTAACACATAATATAGTGAAGGTTATGACTACTGTGCAGTACATAACATAATCATGTGCAGCATATGAATTTAAAATTCTTTGATTGAAATAATGCAAGTAAAATGCAAAAATTGAATTCTGTATTCTATACTTGAATGAGAATCCAAAATAAATATAGATGAATGTATGTTATTAATGATTAATGATGTGGATTTTGATGAATTAATTAGGAACTAGTTCTTAATTAAAATGCAATCATGGAATGGATTGCAAAGAAATAACTTGAATTTAAATACAAACATATCTAAGGGACTAAAATGGATATTTCCCATTTTACTTATTACTTCCCTTTTTGCCTATCTGATTCATTCCTCCTTTTTTTCTCATTTTCGTTTCTTTTTCATTTCTTTCCTTGCATTGATTTTCATTTCTTAATTTCTTGATCATCTAACATCCAATATGGAATCTATCAGATCCTATGATTGACCCACAACACAAAGTACGTAGGAGAGTAGACATTCAGCAGACCCAAGCATTCAACCTCTCTGTTTTCCTCAGAATAACTTCGAACTTTAAGAAGGCTCTTCTATTCTTCCTTTGACTTATTTGCATCTCCATACATGTACAGATGTTGGTAATAAGGTAACATTTCCTCATTTTTGCTTATTCCTGTAAAAAAAAATGTCTGTAAGGCTAGTAGTCAGAATATATTTCATAATGCAAACTAGAATGCACATTATTCAAACTAGATTAGAAATTGATAAAAGAAATGCATGAAAACTCTTATCATATAGTATTTTGGCTTTGGGTATACTGTATAACTGATCAAATACACGAAAAACAATGTCAAAAGGTTAAATTTTGGTTTGTATGCAAAGTCAAATTGACATTTGTTCAAATGTCGATTGACTTTGGCTGATGCTGATCAACATGCAAAAGTCAATCGCCTTTTCTGATTTTTTAATTTTTATTAATTATTTAATATGTCAATTACTTAAGTAATTCAATTTTTTTTTATTTATTTATTCTATTTTATGAATCCTTGAATTTCATCCAGTGAGCGATGAAATTCACAGGCTATTTTCAGATAGCTCGAGAATAGTTTCATGAGCTGCCAGATAACTTAGCACAACTGATATGGGCTTTCAGGTTCAGACACTTCATTGTTATGCTTCCTTCAACTCAAGGCAAGTCTGGTCGTTATTCTTTTTTTGCTCTGATTAAGCGGTGGATGGACGCTACCCATACTATCCATACCCGTGTAGGCATGTTAACTGTTTCACCTATGAGTTTTTCTATGATCATTGGGATTACTTTCAGAGGGACTCCCATTTCCTTCGATATCAGTTATTGCTATCTCCCTGAGCATGCGAGGAGTCAGTATGTGCGAGATTTGATCGGGTTCACTTCGACGTGGAAAAATTGAAAGAATGTTTTTCTTTTATCATTAGTTGAGGGATTCAAATGCCTTCCTACTACCACTCCTCGTTAGATCGCTCATAAAGTGAGGTGTCTCCTTCTAATACTGTTGGGTACGACCCTCTTTTACGAGACCGGTCATGAGGTTAGTATTACTCTACTTGGCCCACTCTATGACTTAGGTCGGGTTACCACACTTGGCTGGGGATCTGCTGCACTTGTTTATCTTTACTACATACTAGACACTATCTGTAGAGGTGCTATCATAATATGTGGCTTTTGGCATGTCTTATATGTACATCATCTTTTCTCTACTTGTCAACATCCCTACTTTTTGTATGACTTGCTGACTTATTTATTTTTATCTTTTAAATATGAAGTATAGAGATTGGGTTGAGCAGGGGCTTTAATGATATCAGTTATGACAAGAGTCTTCCTCTGATACAAAGATGGGGCTCTTCTCATTTAGCTAGTGCTGGGAACACTCTTCAGATCTATCATGATCAGTTGAACACTATAAAGTGGTACCTGGTAAAAAGCAGATTCATTAGTACTTCATCATTTAATAAAAATAAAAATTAATTAACATGATTTTGTAGATTAATTCTAATTGGTTGGAGGGAGTTAATAATATCCAAAGATATGACTTTATGGCTGGTGCAGTACAACTTGAGTCTATGAGGGTTCTACTTCCTAGATGTGGTTATTAGATGTGGTATTTAAGAGAGCAAGTGCATCGCTGGTCTTTCGAACTTTCTTAATGTCGTATTCCATCTGATGTCCCTTCTTCTATGTTGTGTAGTTCTCATCTGACAAGTTTAGAGCTAATAAAGGCACTTCAGGGATATGATACTTTGACCTTCCTCGAGCGATCATGACATTACCAACAATTCATTCATGAGCATTGCCGAGAGCAGATTCCTATTAATCGGGTTGAGGTAATCTCTAATCATTTCTTCTATTCTTTTTTTTTTTGGAATTCATGCTTTATTCATTCTTTATTCTCAGCTCGAGGAGATTGGCTCTCTTATTGATGAGGTGATGGAGGAGGAGACTGAGACTGCTTAGGGGACTAAGACCATTCCTGAGTCTGAGATTGTTCTTATTGCTAATATTGCTCTTGATTCTAAGGGTCCTAGGTTCAAACCTAGCCATGCACATTTTGCTCAATATATTAGGACTAGTCACGATCGGGCCTTTGCTGGTGTTCCCTTGGTGAGGTTTCCCTCCTATATAGGTCCATGTTCTACTGGGCTCTTACTGTTCAGACTCTAGTTGAGCAGCAGATGCATTTTAATGATGCTCAGCTTTCTATCTTTTCTCCAGCAATTGCTTCTTGTGTGAGTCTTTCTGACTTATTCCCTGTATGATCTATACACTTGACACTAATTTTAGTAAATTTACAAAATAGGTTCCTCGGACATAGGTGAAGTACTTGCATGGACTTGCCTTATCTCAGAGGTTATTCACTATACAGGTCACAAATTGTTGGAGTTTAAGTATATGTACAATGAAGATGCAAATGTATGCATGCTATATATGAAATATAGATGATGTGTTTCCTATATGTACAGAGTTACTCGAGCGGTCTAGAACTCAAGATCGAGATGCTTCGCTGACAACTTATAGGTTCAGGCATTGATCCTTATAGTACTAGGACTTCATTTGTCAGACCTCCAGACACCTTTCATCAGGATGATCCTATCAGAGGGTGGAGCCATGGCCAGATTCTAAAGCTCAGGATGACTGATCTAGGCTATTTGTATTCATACTGTTCCTATTGTACTATCATATTCTAAACTATATTCGTGTGTACTGTGTTGAACTATTTTGTCCTTCCCTGAATTAGACTTAGATAAATGAATGGAGGTTTTTTTTAAATGCCTTAACTTTTGCCTAAGCTACCCTTTCAGGTTTTTAACTTAGCAAGCTTGCCCTAACTTTTGCCTAAGCCACCCTTTCGAGTTTTTAACTTAGCGGGCTTTTATTTTATTTGGTTCGTTTCTCATATAGATCTAACTACATAAGGAGTTAAGCTTTCTTGCTATTTTTTTTAATCATGTAGGACTTGGGTTATGTCACAAATGGTAGAGCCACTAGGATTTAATAGATACAAGGGGATTCAAGCTTTACACGATGTGTAGTAAAAGAAGAAACAAAGACATCACTAAGCAATGGCCTCATTAAGCTTATTTTAAGTTTTCATGTTCTATTTTCTTTTCTAGTATTTATGCATTATTAATAAGATAGAACATACAATGCTAAACCAAAAATTCAATTTCAGTATGATTCATTAATTTGGACTAAAATGAATACATTTATTACATCACATGACATAATTCCTGTTATCAACTAGTCCTTTCAGATTTTCTAGCTGAATATTTTTCTCTCTCATTTTTTTACCCTAATTTTTGTCTGACTAGCCCTTTGCGGGTTTTCTAGCCAGTGGGACCAGTTCTTTTATTTTTATTCCTTAATTTTTGCTTGCCAGCCCTTTGCAGGTTTTCTGAATAATGGGAATGCCCTAACTTTTACATGAATAGCCTTTTCAGGTTTTCTAATCAGTGAACTTTATTTTCTTTATACTACTTTTATTTTATTTTTTTACAGGTAGTATTTCTTGAGGCTACCTATGTTAATAGGCTCCATGAATTCATTTCCTTCTAGATCTAATATCTTCACAGGTTCTTTAGGCAGAACCAATTTGACTAAATACAGTCCTTCCTAGTTTGGTCTGAACTTTCCTCTCAGATCAAATACCACTACTCTAGACTGTTTTAACACCATGTCCCCAGCTTTATCTTTCTAAGCTTAACCTTCTTGTTGAATGATCTTGCTATTCGTCTCTGATATATCTAAGTGTGAAATAAAGCATTTATCCTTTTCTCGTTTAGAGATACAAGGTGATCATATCTCTTTTATGCCCATTCATTCTTAAGAGTTTTAGCTTCCATTACAAATCTCAAGGATTTGATCTCTATTTCTATAGGCAAGACTGCTTCACAACCATACACTAAGGAGAATGAAGTTTGGCCCGTGGTAGTTTTAGTTATAGTCCTACATCCCTATAAAGTGAAAGGAAGAAACTCAAACTAATCTTTGTAAGTCTTGACCATTTTAGAGAGGATTTTCTTGACATTTTTATTAGTTGCTTCTACCACTCCATTGGCTTAAGGACAATCTGGTGATGACTTATGATGTTTGATCCCGTACTTCTACAATAATTCTATTGTTTCTACCATAAATTGGATACCATTATCTGTCACAATGTGATATGGAACCCCGTACCTACAAATAAGGTTTTTCTCAATAAACCGTGCCATCTGTTTTGCTTTTGTAGCATTGAAGGATTCAACCTCTACCCATTTAGAGAAGTAATCTATTGCCACGACAATGTACTTATGCCTATTTGATATTGTTGGCCTTATTTCTCCTATAATGTCAATTCCCTAAACTGTAAAAGGCCAAGGTGATGATAAACTATTTAGCACTGTAGGAGGTAAATGGTTAAGATTCCCATAAATCTGACACTAATGACATTGCCTCACTATTCTGATACAATCCTTTTGTATACTCATCCAATAATACCCTTGCCTAAGTATCTTCTTAGCTAGGATCATCCCATTCATGTGAGAACTATAAGCTCCTACATGAATCTTTTTCATCACCTCTTTAGCTTCATCTTTCTTGAGACATCTTAGCTACATTCCATTCAGCATTCTTTTATATAATACTCCATCATGACTTGCAGAGTTACATGCAAGAACATGAAGAGCATATCTCTTTTTTGAGGTTGCTTCTTTAGGATACTTTCTTTCTTTGATAAAACTTTTTAATATCATAAAACCATGGCTTCTCTTCAGGCCCTATTTGAACACTCATAATTTGCTCTCCCCCATAACATGGAGCTCTTGATTTAATGATTACCAAAGGCTTCATAGTTAATCTCGTCATACTATCCCACATTGAAGAGAGTGTTGCTAATGCATCTACCATCTGATTGTCATCTCTTAACAAATGGATAAAAAGACATTTATTGAAGTTCTTTGCTAAGGCTTTCAAATAGTAGATGTAGGGTTTTAGCTTTTCCTCTTTCACTTCTCATTCCTTATTAGCCTAGTTAACAACCAACATTGAATCCCCATAAACTAGCAATTCCTTTGCCCCAGCTGCTAGAGCTACTTCAATTCCATAGATGCATGCCACATACTCAGCCATATTGTTTGTTACCTTTAAGTCTAATTTCTTGGCCATTGGTACAGTCTGTCCTTTTGGCATAATAAGAATTACTCCTAATTCAACTCCTTTGTTGTTTACAGCCCTATCAAAGTAAAGCTTCCACTCCCGATGCTCTAAGACTGCCAAGTTCTCATCTGGAAACTCTAAATTCCACTGTTCATCACCCTATACTACATTCTGAGTTAGGAATTCTACTACTGCCCTTCCTCTGATGACTTTTGTGGTGATGTATTCTATATCAAACTCAATCAGAAGTACCAACCATCAAGACATTCTAGTCAAAGCAGGCGCCTAAAATAAGTATCTTAAGGGATCTATCTTTGAAATAGCTTAAACCCTATAGGACTAAAAGTAGTGCCTTAATTTTCTTATTGCCCATATTATTATCAAACATGTCTTTTTACCAAGTCATACTTTTCTTTATATGGTAGGAATTTCTTACTGAGATAATACACTGCATGCTCTATCCCCTCTAGTCCTTCTTATGCTAGCATTGCCTCCATTGCATTTTCCTCTAAGGCCAGGTACAAGATCAATAGCTTACCTTGCCTCAGTGGCTTCAGTATAAGTGGATTGGCAAGATATTCTTTAATCGTTTCAAATGCCTTATGATAATCATCGTTCCACTTTACTGGCTGGTTTTCCTAAAGAGTTTGAAAATAGGGTCACAAATATTAGTAAGCTTTGCGATAAACATAATAATATATTGTAACCTACCAATAAACCCTCTCACTTCTTTTTCTGTCTTCGGTGTTGGCATTTCCTGAATAGCTTTCACTTTATCTGGATCCACTTTAATTCCTCGGCTGCTAACTATATGCCCTAATAATTTTCCTAAAGTAACCCCAAAAATGCACTTATTCAGGTTGAGCCTCAGATTGTACCTCTCAATTTGAGACAAGAACTTATCCAGAGCTTCAAAGTGTCCCTCTCTTATTTTTGACTTAACCATCATATCGTCCATATATACCTCCACTTGCTTATGCATCATGTTGTGGAAAAGAGCGATGGCTGCCCTTTGATATGTTGCACCTACATTTTTTAACCTGAAAGGCATAACCTTGTAGTAATATGTCCCCCATTTTATGATGAAAGCTATCTTAATCTTATCCATAACTGCCATCATTATCTGATTGTACCCAGAGAACCCATCCATAAAGGAGTACATCGCACTTGACACTGCATTATCCACTATTACATCGAGGTGAGGTAAAGGGAATTCATCCTTCGAACATGCTTTGTTTAGATCCCTGAAATCTACACCCATACGTACCTTACTATCTTTCTTGGGTACAAGCACTATGTTTGCTAACCATTGTGGATAATCTACTACTACTATAAAGTTAGCCTGGATTTGTTTAGCAATTTCCTCTCTTATCTTTTCAGTGCACTCTGGTCTTAGCCTGCGTAGTTTTTGTTTGATAGGTTTAATTTTTGGATGAGTACGAATATAATGCTTTGTAATTTCCCTATCTAAACATGGCATGTCTTCATAGGTCCAAGCAAATACTACCTTTCTTTTTATTAATATTCCCTTAAAATTTTTCATCTCTTCAGGAGTTACCTTATGTGATATATAAATATTCTTAGGATTATCATTTGTGCCCATGTTAAATGAATCAAATTGAATTGAATTAATGTCAAAAATGCATAAACGATCAAAGATATAATACACAAAACTATCAAAATGCACATCACAAAAGTAAGCAAAACCAACATTCATATCATTGACTATGGAAAAAATAGAGTTTTCGTCCTCAAATAGACTGGATGTTATTACATCAGTTTCATCATAAAAAAAACATCAATAAAGCTATCATTAATGATAGTGGCTAAATCCTATAGTGGCTCCTCTTTAGGTGGCAGACACAGCAGCTCCTCGATAGCAGCATTGCCCATCCTCTCAGCTGCCAGCTCCATCACTTCCTCTTTGTTATACTTCACCAGGTTCTCCACAATCTGCTCCTTAAAGATCTCAAACCCAAGAACATCTCCTCCAGCAACATTGATTGTTTCCTTAGCTCCCAAATAGTATTTATCTTTCTTGGCCTTATGAAATTCTCACTTATCGGCCCAATTTTCTTTAAGAGCTTCCTTTGCTTGGCATTAAACCTCTTTTTGGCTCTTTTTCTTATCAGCTTTGTTTCTTCAACATAACCCAAACCAGTTGTGTTGCCTTGACTTTTGAACTCTAGGAGGCTAGGGTTTCCTTGCTCATTCTTCCCCAGCCCTTGCCTAAGCCAGTAATTCATACTTTCCATCATTTTTATTACTCTCGGATCCATTTCAGTTCGATCAAATATCCTAGCAATCTAGAAACCAGAGGGTGCACACATTTGCTTCTATTTATCCAATATGGCTACCATAAAAACATTGATCCAAACTTCTATAGTCATAACCTCTCCTTCATAAGGGAATTTTATCTTTTGATGCAAAGTTAAGGGTACTCCTCCCAAGGCATGGAACCATGGCCTTCCCAATAACAAGGCATAAGTGATTGGAATATCCAGTATAGTAAACTCAATAGTTGATTGCACAGGTCTTGTTTTAACTAGAGCTTAGAATGTCCCCTCCACATTCCTAGTGCTATCGTCATAGGCTCTAATTATGAGGTTTGAATTTGTTAGGTCATCAGCCTTCAAAACTAAATTAGGCAGGATTTTTAAGGGACATATGTTAATAGCAAATCCATCATCAACCATAGCAAAATTAGTTCTCTTTCCCCTCACCTCACCTAGGATAAACAATGCCTTATTATGGTTTCTCCCTTCCAAAGGTAAGTCGTCATCTGAGAACTTTATTAGCCCGTGTTTCTTTTCTATCACCTTTGCCAGCATAGCCACATGTGTGGCTGCTGTTTCAATATTCATGTTTGACAGAGCTTTGACAAGAGCTCTTCTATGATTGCCTGAATGCATCAGTAATTCCCAAATGCTAACATTTGTCTTAGCCTTCTTCAGTTGTTCTAGAATCAGGTCTTCTTTCTATTCATCCTCTACTTCTATATCTTTCATTTCTTCTCTTTCTACGACTCTCTTAATTTTCTTTCAGTTGCATTGTAATTCTTTATGCTCCTAGTGACATGATTCACCTTAGGATCATCACTCCACACATCAAGACCACTCAAGTTTTCTTCATCAGAGTCATACCAAATGTCAACAACTCCAATGATTCAATCTCTTTTCCCACCTTTCCATACTTCCACTATGCATGTTTCTTTCTCCTTCAACTCTTCCATATTAGTGCTGATTCAATAGATCTTCAACTCCCTCTCAAGACTGTTCGGGAGTTAAAGATCTTTTATCATCTCCAAAATCGTCACCCCATCTTGTAGACACAATCCCTTCAATTGAAATATCAACTGAAGTAGGCTTAAAGTATAATACTTTATAATCAAACTTGCCTGATGGTTGTCCCAGTAAATCTCCTCTTTGTGCCTGTTCAGGAGTTTTAGGTTCTTTCTCTACCTTCATCGGCTCATCATCAAACTCATCACCCTAACCTGTGGGCTCAATTAATTCAATAGGAATATCAGCAGAGAGTGGTTTGGAATATAACACTTTGTAATTAAATTTTCTTGAGGGCTATCCTAATAAATCCTCTACTCCTCTAAAGGTATCAAGAGATTCTCCATTGGCTATAGGGTTTAGGCTTTCAAAGGAGTTTAGCACTTCTTCTTCAATAACTCCCAAGTTGATCATTATAGTGGCCGGTGGTGGGACATTTCGGTAGTTTGGGAAAGGGTTAGTTATGGTGTTTGGGTTAGAGTTGGACTTTTCAAGGTCTGTGATTTTTTTGAAATCTATCAAGTTTTGGATCTCATGTTTTAGGCAGATACAGTTGCCTATGGAATGGCTAGCAGCTTGGTGGAATTTATAGTAACTGTTAAGGTCAAAATCGAGGACATTTAGGTTTGGTACCTGAGAAAAGGTTAAGGGTCGAAGTAGGCCTTTTTGGATTAATCGTTCTAGGACTTTGGGGAGTGGTTGGTTAAAGTTAAAGAATCTTCAAGGTTGCTAAACTACGCGTACCTCCACAGCTCGGCTAGTATTTCTTTGTTGTGTGCCCCCAGTTAGGTAATTTCAGGTTTTAGTGCTTCTAGCATTTCTCTTTTTCTCACTCTCAATCTCTTTTATTTATAGACCATCATTATACAAGTCTATGAATGTTTTGGGGTTCATTATCTACAATCTCTCGACTATATTAGGTGATACATTGTGGTCTATCATCCTAACCTGATCCTTCTTAGCTAGGTTATTCTTCATCAGTCCTACCTTGCTCATGAACCTGGTAAGGAAATTAGAGAAGGATTCATTGGGTTTCTACTTTATCAGTTCTAAGTCTCTGATAGAAACTTCTAGTCTAGTGTTGTAATCATATTGTTTAATAATTCCTTCCAATCAGCTCGGACTGATTTTTCAGTCCATGATACTAGTTTACAGTCATTCCCTCTAGAGATAGCATAAATAGCCTAGCAACTACTATTAATGGTGCCTTAGTAGTGCTTATGATTATTGTATATTGGCTGAGATGAATCCTCGGATCTCCTCTCCCATTAAATTTCTACAGCTGAGGCATCTTGAATTTTTTAGGTAGCTTATCTCCCTCCATTTACGACATGTCATCAAAGTTGAATAAGTACCCCATTCCTTGTCCTCTAATAAGCTCTTCCATCTTGGACATTTTCTGAGTCAGTGCTTGCATCTGGTTGGACTCATGATCATAAACTAGTTCAAGTGATTCCCTCTTCACCTTCTTTACCATGTAGTTCTCAACATCCTTCAGTCTCACATCAGTAGCAGGTATGTTTCTAGCAATAGGTTAACCGCCAACATTATTAACAACAGGTGGAGGAGCTGGAGCAACATGTGGAGCTCCTACAGTAGGTGGTTGTTCAATAGTAGGCATTGGTATGACAATAAGTTGCACTAGTCTAGCCAGAGCTTGCCTTAGTTTGTCTTACATTATAGCTCTCATGTCATCCATAAAAGCTCCCTTAATGTCCTTTAGGGTCCATATCTCTGGTTATTATTCCATTTCTATTTGTTTAGTTTGAGTCAGTTTAGCTTTTAGGTAAAGCGGATTGATAGGACTCTTCTCCAGTTCTTGAATGATCTCTTTAGCTATTGACTTAGGGCTTAGATTTGCTCTGATTAATCTGCCACCTTTCCATCCCCAGATATGAGAAGACCTAAGTGAATCTATAATGGCTGCAAAAGAAGGTGTTAGTATGATGGATGAAATGCATGTATGTATGTAGGATGCATGTGTTTATGTAATAAGTAGCAAGCAAGCAAATAGCACATAATAAGTATCAGGAAACAATTAACAAGCAACATGCAAGCATAAACCTTCCAACCTTATTCCTCCCACACACGTATTCAATGGTGAGTTTCTTTTGTCCTAGGATTTTTTTGTCTTAGCCTTAATATCAACGAGGGATATCAGGGACCGATGCGTATGCCAAATCTCTCTCAAAGTAGTAAAGCATAGAAACAACATTTATAGGTATAAAGGTCTAGCCCAATCTTCATTACCCCAATGGGCTTTAAAAGTATAGGCCTGGGCTTTTATAAATAGAAATGGTAATAAGCATAGAAATAACATTTCTAAGTATAAAGGTCTAGCACGATCTTTATTGGCCCAAGTGGACTTCAAAAGTATAGGCTTGGGCTTTTATAGATAGAAATACCTCATGGTAATAAGCATAGAAACATCATTTCTAAGTATAAAGGTCTAGCCCAATCTTTATTGGCCCAAGTGGGCTTCAAAAGTATGGGCCTGAGCTTTTATAGATAGAAATACCACTGGTAATAAGCCTAGAAACAACATTTCTAAGTATAAAGGTCTAGCCCAATCTTTATTGGCCTAAGTGGGCTTCAAAAGTATGGGCCCGGGCTTTTATAGATAAAAATACCATACGGTAAAAATCATACAAGCAATTTGGGTAGATCCTAAGGGAAGTAACTAAGCCATTATATATGGTTGGAGTTTAGTGAAAAGGTCAAGGTTCCTTTAGCAGTATGCCCTCCATTATGAATGTTGAGTTACAGGCCAAGGTCAGAGGGGCCTAGCGTGCTTTACCAACTTGAGAGAATATTACCCCTCTTTAGGACTTGGGTTACAAACTCTGGTCAGATGAGCCCGATAATCTCTTGAACTGAGTTAAGGCTAAGAGTGATGGTTAGCCAATTTACAACTCCATGAAGCTAGTGGAATCAAGAAATCATAAACCAACACCATCAGTTTAATAGGGACATGCAGAATGAATGCAAGAATGAAATAATGATCAATAAAATAATTCTAAAGAACACAAGTAGAATCAGTATCTCTTATCCCCAGTGGAGTCACCACTGTAGATGAAGGGGTTTAGTGCGCACCCAAGATTTTTGTAACCATAATACTGTTTAGGCTTAGGGCCTTAGGGAATACACTACTATGCCACAAAGTCATAGTGTGGAGAAGAGGAGTTGCCACCTAGGGTAATAACTGGGACAAATCGATTGGTGGTACTCAATTCTCTAAAAGAAAGTTAGCACCACAACCAGGAGATTCTAAGAATGGAATATTAACTTATCTTAGTCTCATGTTCATTTAGAATTACTTTACAAATTATTACTTCATTCTATAATTATATGAAATTTTATTAAACCCTATTTAAACATTCATCTAACCTTAAGGCATGTAGTCAATAAAATTACACATAAAAATGCATTCAAGCGTGTCATCCCTAAGTCTAAACTAAGTTAATTTTAATGAAAGTTAAAAATTAGCTTCTTTATTAAAATAAATCAAAAATGCTTTGTAATGCCGACTAACATTTTGCTTATACGGTCTCGAAAAATTTTAAAAATCTTTAAAAAAATTATAAAATCAAGATTTTGCAATTAGGTCCAAAAAGCACTACAATTTAGTCCTTGAAATCTTAAATTTCAATACTAGAGATCAATTTCTTGATTAATTTTTCATCATAGGGACTTTAGTGGCACTATGCACAATTGCATTGTGAAATTAGGTGCTTACAGTGGACTTGGGCCCAAAACATACAAAAATTCACAATAAGCCCAAAAACATAAAACATACGAAAACACTCAAATAAAAAAAATAAAACAAGTAATTTAATTATTTCTTCTAAAAACCCTAATTTGATTTCACATAACCTAATATTAATCTACAACCACCATTGATTTTAATTTAGGTTTTACTAAATGATCCTAATTACTAATTGATTTTAATTCAAAAATAATAAATAAAGGATTTCACTATTTCCACTATTGGGGCTATTACAATCTACATGAATAAATTACATACGAACCAAATAAAAGACAAATAATACACAAAACATTAACAAAATAACATAGATTATATGAATAAAATAAACCTAAAATCTATATGTAATAACTATATATACAAATCCATGGCATTCCATGGATCTTCAATTAATCTGAATAGTACAATCACATCTCTTTCATGTTTTCTCATCAACATAGCCCAAAAAACAAAAACAAAAAACAAACAAATAAATAACAAAACTAGAAAAATTATTAGAAAGGAATGAATAAGGAAAATAATAAAAATAAAACAAGAAAATAAATGAAATAAAAAAAAAGGAAGAAAGAAAAGATGGGGATGATGATTGATGCAGGCATTGAAGAGATTGTAATTCGATGTATGGAAAATTATGAAAAATTGCACTACTTGCATTTTTGTAATTTTTAGCAACTTTGAATTTTCATATTTTAGCATGGAAGGAGCCTAATTTGATTGGAATGGGCCCAACGATTCCAAATCATAAGCTTTGCTCATGAATTCCATTGCTTTTTGGCAAATTCCATCGTTTAGGCCTCCAAATGGGCAATTTTCTATTTTGGTTGTTTTAGGGTGTCCTTTTCCTATTTTGTTTGGGATTCTTTTGTTTAGAATTTTTTCCCCTATTTAAGCTGTGTTAATGACTTTTGGCCGTGTTGTTGGTTATTAATAAAATTTTTAAATTCCCTTTAATTCCCAAAATTATTTGAATTTTGATACATATTTCCTGAAATTGTGAATTACAGGTTATAGAAGATTAATGTTCGATAGTTGTGAATGATTCAACGAATATTAATTCATTGTTTTCACTCTTCTGCTACATCAATGATGTAGATGCAGTTTAATTTTCTCCTCAGAAAAAGATTTGATCATCGTTTTTAATAGAATCAATAGAGTTTCTTGTCTTTCTCCTTTAAGGCTCATTGTTTTATTTTACACATCAAAAATTTTATAAAGGGTTTCACTCTGTGTTTTTTTCTTCTCTATATGTTTTCTTTTTTTCTCTTTGTCCTCTCCCTTTTTTCAAAATTTCTTCCGTCTTCAAAACTAGGCCTCTTCAGGATAATAGCTCCTTATTTATCCTTTCGTAAGCTATTAAAATAATGGATAAGATAATTGCAGAAGTGATTATATCTTTAAAAAAATGAGATAAAATCAAACTAACTGGGATAAATGTGTTATCTTTCATTTTTATTTTTTTTGAAAATTAAATAAAAATCAAATTTTGACCAATCAAAATTCAAAAAAAAAAGAGTAAAATCCTGATCAAAATTGTATATTTCTGATCGAAATTGTATATTTCCTATCGGAAATATTGGAATTCTGTATTTCTGATTGGAATTCTATATTTCTGATCTGAAATGTGGAATTCTAATTAGAATTACACAATTCTAATTCAGAATTTTACAACCTAACCCTTCTTAAATTTCCCTATATTTTGAATTTTGCCCATAGAAGAAACAAAGATTTTGCAATCAAGCCATTAAAAACTTTGCAATTTAGCCCTGAATTCAAATTTTGAAATTCTAAAGACCTATTTGTAATGAATTATTATCATCGGATCCTCTGTCACATCTGCATATCAATACATCCCGAAATTTGGTGCTTATAGTCAAATTTACCCTTTTTCTATTACTAAACTTATAATGGTTTATTGGTATAAAAAAATTCCAACATTTGAAAATTTTGACAATTTTATCCAAACTTTTAAATTTTTCTAAATTGTTTTAATTTAATCAATTGAATTAATTTTCATATAAATAATTATTTGTTTAAAATTAAATAAAATCATTAAATTTACTATTGATAACTTATTATAATAATTTTTTTAAAATTAAAAATATTTTTGACATTAGAAATTATTCCTTTAAGCAATTTAAATTTTAAATTATTTCATAAATATTTATTTAAAATCCATTAAAAATATTTAACTTTAAAATGTGAAAAAAGCACATGTATACATATACATATTAAAATACCAACCATTTCTAAATTGAAAAATTGATCACAAGTGAATTTATTTTATATAAATAATTTTTATTTAATCTTGACTGACTAAATGGTGAAATTTTTTTACAACAATGAAAAAACAAAAAGATAAAATTGTCAAAAATCGCAGAGGTTTACATTTCTTTTATAACATGAAGGGCAAATTTTATATTTTATGAATACCACATTTGCATCTTCTATTGAAATTTGACAACATGCTTATTTGTATTAATATTGCCAATAATTTATAAAGTAGGGATATTTTTTCTAAAATTAAAAGATTAGTATAAAATTGCAAATGCTCGCAAATATCTAGATTTTTTTTATACTAATGGACTTTTAAATATCAAACATTGAAAGGACAATTATTCAAAAAATGCGACGTTGTTCCTTAATACTCCCAAGTGTTGTAGAACAATATACCAAAGAACATCAACTAAATGCTCCCAATAATTATGAAACGTATAAGATCAGGTCAATTCGATTAAACAATATACCAAAGCAGCTAAAGCTCAAATGCTATAAAATTATTTCAAGGTTACCGCTTGAAACTATAGTAATTCATCAAAGGGATAGAACAAACCGAGTACTGAAGCACAAAACCCGAGAGTATCTCTTTAGGCATAGCTAAGGCGGCTTTAAAGTCATCAAAGCTGAGTGTCATAGCCATACCAAGTATAGTAAGGAAATGCCAAGAATGGTCCATTTTGGGGTGACCTAATTGAAAGAACTGGGTTTTATAAGCGCCCACAAACAACCCAGAAACCCCCACAATGGAAATGCTGTAGATATTGCCTCAGTAACCACTTCAATCCATTCCCTAAAGCTTTTCTGCTTACTTGAGCTTAAATTGTTCGATGAAATGCCACAGCGAAGAAGTGGGACAGATCTTTTTGCTTTCAAAAGCAAGACAGCGCTAAGTTTGTCTGGTGAGGTTTGTGGATGAGAATGAAGAAGACGTTTGAGGAGGAATTGGAAGAGGAAGTGAAAAAGAAAAGATGGAGTTTGGTTTTCTTCCAAAATAAAGTTCTTGTGTTTGATCTGAATCTGAAACTATTTGTTCCTACGTTAGAAGATGGAAGCGAGCAAGACATTATCTGCTTTGAATTAGTGCTGTTGGGAACAAATGCCAGCAATGCTTAATGAATGGATCTCGAACATAGAGTGCGCTACTCGTTAATCAAATATTTATTTTACTATGGTTGATGTGTGATTGGCTGGAGATTACAATTTGACATTTCATGCATTCTCATGTCCTTGATGCATATCATGTGCCTTTTGTCTATCACTACCATGTGTGTGAATCATATTTAAATTTATTAGGAGCATTTTGCATGAACCTTGACATGCATCACTACCATTCTTGCATGAATTTCGGAATTGCATCATGTTGCATGCATCCCGATTTGCATCATTTATAATCTTTGCATGCACGCCAGATTTATTTGATGCTTGTGCCAGATTTATTTGATGCTTGTGTGAGC